>JBBMOY011745842.1:0-13388 GCA_037951405.1 Platydemus manokwari | reverse complement strand
TTAAGAAAAGGGGTCCTTTGACCTACTTTCGTAATAATGAATTTTCGCGCATGAGATAATTTTATAACTTAATTTTATATATAATTACGATGTTTGATTTATTTGTATAACTCAGTTAATATTTCACTTTTTAAGATGTCGAATAGAGACAAAACATAGTTTTAAAAACACAAGTTCTTATCACAATACTTCTAGATGATTATTAGAGTTTTTAATTTTAATTTCTTTTCAATTATAAATCAAGTTAGTTAATCACAGACATGTTAAATAATATAGTTGGTTTTTAATCAAATGATTGTAAAAAATTTAGAGTGTATCTCTCAATTTGCTTCTAATGTTAAAAAGGCGCCCCGGCTAATTTTCAATAAATTGCAATTCGACCTACTTTGATCCCTTTTTCGAATAATAAAATTTTAGGACATTTTGAAGCAATAGTCTATTTAATATTTGATTTCAAACAATTAAGATTCTTCTTAAGTACTTAAATAAAAAATTCAAAATGTTTTTAAAGAATATAATTAACCATACACTCAACAAATTAAAAATTTTATTTTATGACCCCTTTCAACATTAACCAAATATTTCAATGCCGATGATTTTTTCAATGATGTTTGGCCAGTATGAAAATTAATTGAGTTTTCTTTCTGAACCTTTTTATTTGGAAACAATATGATTTTCCAAAGAATTAGTACTGCTAAATAAACCACATTGGTATTTCAATGATTTCAATTTGAGAATTAACTGTTTCTTGTGATTTGTTATATCATCCAGAAAGATGATGACTTTTAAAAATTCTAATCCGTTGATATTCATAATTTTTTGTAATGAATTTTTTAAAAATATTTATTATTTTAATTAAAATATATTTTTAGTCGATAAAATGTGAAGAAATTTTCGGAAAGCTGTAAGAAGACTGATTTGTTTTGAATATGTTTCTAATATAGATGAATCGTATATGTTTGTGTAATCGATTGATATAAGTACCGTTTAGGTTGTAAGTAGCTGATATTTAATAAGGCACACATATTGAAAACTCACTGAATAGTCACGGTACCAAATTATATTTTGTTTACAATTATTCAAACAAATTTCAGTTTCATTATAAATCTTCACATTCATCTTTCTTTAAAATCTTTGATTTTCACCGAATTCTTCATTATATCTGTTAGAAATAAGTCGTTTTATACTGAATAATTTATTTAACACATTGACGGATAATAGGAACTAATGAAGTTCGAAATTGACGGTTATAGACGCAAGTGTCCGTCAACGAGTTAATACAATTACGATGTTATATACATCATTTTATTACTGATGAATTAATAACATCTTGTGAGGTTTTTTGGATTGTAGCAACTGACAATTGCGCAATCAATAATCAACATGCAATCAAACAACATACACATATCATACATACGACATTTCCATTTACAAATATCCCTTATATCCCCTCTCTTTTAAAACCCTTCAACTATTCTATATTTCTTATTGGCTCTTTTCCGGCCTTATTTTTCAGCTTGTAACTCCTATCGTGAATTTTTTCTATTATTTGATATGGGCCTTCGTATCTATCTTCCATTTTATTATGGTTTTCTATTTTTATTAATACCAACATTGTATTTTCTTTTCGTTTGATGTTCTCACTTGTTCTTCTCATCATATCTAGCCCTCATTTGTTTTTCAATATTCCTTTGTATCTGTTTTCTCTGATTCTCTAACTGATGTACATTTATATCTTCTTTCGTAATTTGTTTTCTTGCCATTCTTTATCAATAGGTTTACCAAAAACTATTTCGGTTGCTGAAAATTTCGTCTAGTGTTGCAATGTAGCGTTCATCATAAATTCAATATCAGGCAATAAGTCAACCCAATCTGAGTATTTCTTGTTTTGAATACTTGCAGTTATTGCGTCACGTATTGCTCGAAATTGTCGGTCGATCAGACCATTGGTATTGTGATGATAAGGGCTTGATTGTTTCAATACAATGTGATGCTTCGTCAAGAGTTCTGAAATAACTTTGGATTCGAAGACTCTTCCTCTATCTGTATGTAGTGTTTTAGGATTGCAAAATTTTAGAATGTATTTATTCCGTAGCACCTCTGCTGTTGTTTTCCAATCTTGGTTGTATACCGCTGTCAATGAAATGTATTTGCTGAAATGATCAATAATTACCAAAATGTATTATTCCCTGATCTTGTTCTATTTAATGGTCCACAGAAATCGACATACACATCTTTAAATATTTCATTAGAATCTTGGTATATAACATTTTCTTTATTACTGAGAAAGTAATAACATCTTGAGAAGTTTTTTGGATTGTAGCAACTGACAATTTCGCAATCACTAATCAACATACAATCAAAAACATACATACATCATACATACGACATTCATATTTCCATTTACTAATCTCCTTTATAATCTCTGTATCAACTTCTCTAGATATTCATGTAAATGACAATTTCTATAGCATATCTACTTTATATTTTATTTATATCGTCTCTATATCTTCACTTTTTCTTCTCTCTATGTCTTCTATACAACTTTTTCTATATCCACTTTACATCTTTTCTTTGTCTTCCTCCATCTCTTCTATACTTCCAAATACGTGATCACTTTACAAGCTGATACTATTTAATAAAGTACGCATTGGAAACCTTTTGAAAAGTCACGAAAACGAATTATATTTCTATTACAATGATTCAAACAAAATGATGTTTAACAAAAATCTCATTTTAAATTTTTTCAAAATTCAATTCATTACAAATCTTCACATAGATCAATTTTAAAATCAAATTCAATCATATAAATAGCACTTCTTCAAGTTCGATATCGTTTATAAAATTAAAATAGCATTTGAGTTTTTATATCTCAAGCGACATTTAAATTTGTATTCGATGAAAATTAATTTGGATTAATTTTTGGAAAAATTGTTTTCTTTATTATTATTGATTAAGTATTGGTATCTCCGGGAGCAATGCATTCTAAAATCCTGCTCATCATCGAAATGAGAAACAGTTACAGAAAAGCATTTTCTCCTTTTTGGGTTATGGTAGAGTGCACCGTCGATTATGTAATATTTCACCAATTCATTGAACTCTACCTCATTTCTTGCAAAGAGCTCTTTATTAAGTCATGACTGCCTAGAAATATTTTTACCTTATACAGGACATCTATCGATACACATAATGTTCCAACACAAAAATTGCCATTCCAGTATATCGAATCTGGGTTCAAGATATTGTGAAAGATCTTAATCTGCAAGGCAACGCCCTTTTGTGGAAAATCTATATTTGTAAATATAAGCCTTCACAACCAATGTTCCTTCTAATCTTTGCAAGTCTCTGTGTGCAATATTTGGTGATGTGCAAAATATGACAAACTGAAATTAATTGTGTGCAATGTGCACACAATAATGAACATAAGACAAGAAAATAATTTATTCATTTTATAGACTCTATTTCTTTACGAGACTAATAGCAGGGATACAATAAACTGTTGAAGATATAAGTTACAATAAAACAATTATTTAAAGCAAATAAATTATACATTCTACTTTTTGTTTATGTCAATTTTTTTACCCACATTACCAGAGCAAACACACTGAACGACGAGTGGGGCGGTTTACCACACGATTGTCAAAGATTTAAGTAGCCCTTGTTTTCCACAATCATAAAACCATACTTAAATAATTTGTTTTCCTTGCTAAAGAAATAAAAATCTCATTCTCAAAACCGATATTTAAGCGAAGTTTTTGGCATTGAGCCAGTACTTTGTTCTCAGTAAGAAACTTTTGAGCACTGACATATTCCATTTGTGCGTGCAGACGTTTTACAAATGTACACACATGTTTTCTTTGCGTGCGCACACACAAGCACAACTTACAGGGAACATTGTTTGTATGTTACTATAACCCGTTACAAAGTCATTGTGATAAATGAATATTTCACTGGTTGAATATATAGACTGAAATGAGAATGTTTTATTTTAAATTAAATATTTTTTTTCAATATCTATTCAGACAACTTTATAACATGGTGTACTATTAAATCGGGCGCCTGGGAAATCTTTCGATTAATTGAAAGCTAATTATTAAGATTTATTTTCAACGAATGATTTGTTAGATCTTTTTAAACTGAATAATAATGGCTTGATTGAAAACCACGGAGTTTAAAATGAAGACAAGAAATCTTAAGACAAGACATCTTAAGGTTTGAAATGTGACTCGAAAATCATTAGAAACTGGAAAAATGTGAACAAGTTGAATTGATAAAAATTTGGAAATACATTTTTTTTAAAAAGATAAAAGATGGAAAATCAATTTATAGATTTTTCAATATTTGAAAAATTTTCGGTAATTTTGGAAGTATATTTCAAAATGAAAAATCAATAAACAAATACGTATTGATTATATCAGTGAAATTCTTTATAACATCATAAATTGATTTTATTTTTTTCGGATATTTTTATTTGTATACATTTATTGATTATTTTTATTTAATTAGGTGCACCTACTCTAGATTTCACGAAATACGGACAGAATATAATATCATTGAGTTGTTCTGGTAGGGATGTGTTTTTCTGTGGATCGAAAAACATACTCGGAGTAAATGAATCAAAACTATTTTGTCGTATGTTGGGACAAAAGTAAAACGTCACATATATTTATTTACAACTTTATTGATTGATTGATTATTATTATAATAGTGATACATATGCGAGATTAATACAAGGAATCAACATGACTGGTATATCTGCGAACTTACCAATAGGTGGTTTCAACAGCCTTCAATGCCCGATTAATGCCACTTCGCTTGATCAATGTACTAACAATTTCCCATATCAAAGTGATGGGTGTATGCCCAGTGACAACATTGGTGTTTCATGTAATATAACAAATGTAGTTCTAGGTAAATATTGAATATAATCATAATGATCAAGTTATACTTAACATTGATAATAACTGAGAAAAAGAATTCTAAGTACAAGAGGTGAGTTATCGTAAAATTGACTCAAGTGAGTAAATCCACCAGTGAACCAATTCTTTGGAATTTGGAATCGTGATGATTTGACAACTAAAAGGTCATACAATATTAATAAAAATACTAATGTTGGCAGGGGACTAATCTTTTGAAGCTTTCTTTGCAAAAAATACATAGTCGAATATATACTGTAGAAATAGCCATGACAATTTCTATTTATAATCAGTCAAAACGAGTGTTATTGTATGTATCAAATACATTTTGTAACATATATTTTTACATGTTTTCTAACATGCCATTTATAAGAGAAACTGATGCGAAGGAATATGGTACTTGTATTGGGAAATTGCACTGCATTTTCTTCAGAGTTTTCAAATACATTTTTATGGTGTTAATTTACAGCGGCATGATTTTTGAACATCGGTAGTATTACTGTTAAAGCTTCTTATTAATCGTTTAAATTATTCTCATTGTATCCGTAATAATAATAATAATAAAATTAATAATAATAATTGTAAGGGTTACGATGGTTTCATGATTAAACCAAATAGTCATCAGATATATCGATTTTGTAATCCTTTCTACTTTTCTATTTCGAATAAAACATGGAAACCCATCATTTAATAATTTGCTCATAGCAATTTCGAATCACTAACCGCTTGTTTGTGAGCACCTGTTGTGAATAGAATATTTTTTATAAATCAATATATTCCTAAAAACAATTATAAATAATTAAATAATAATAATCATTATTATAAATTTATCTAGATGATTTACCAAGAATTGTTTGTGCGAGAAACATCTTAACGCTCGTGTGGAATTTAAATATCAATCCAAATATGCGAAATCAAGATGTCTCCATCATTTATAATAATGCAAACTGCCCTGGTTCGATTTTAAGTAACGACAGCAATACAATCAATTTAACAATCTCTTTTGAACTTTGTAATGCCGGGGCTAGAGTAAGTTATTAGAATTTTATTAGAATATGTTAACTTGGAATAATTTAACTTCTCTAAATTGACAGCCAACTCTTTTTTCCTATCGTCAGACATTGCAGGGTAGATAGTAAAAGACTCTTTCAATTTCTTGCTATTTAGGCCTTGCAGAATAAATAGTTTTGAAATTTCTTCAAGAGTGTCTTTCTTATAGAACACCTCCGTTATTAATTTCTTTGCCCGAAGTTCATAATTGCGGTACTTCTCATCTGGCCTTTGTCGTACACTATTTTGGCATGTGAGAAAGTTTACAAAAACCATTTCTCAATCTCTTCATTTGAAATTGCTGGATTCTTGCCACAGTTGTTTGGCGTCGTCTTTCAACAGCATGTCAAATGCATATGATAATTCCATTTGAATAAATGTGGCAAAATCCTTGTTTGTCTGGAACCATTCTCAGCATCTTGGAACCATCTTCGGCATCGAAGAACGATGGCTTCGAAATTGCAAAATTTTTCAGCCTCTCTTCCCGTTTGGCTCTCGTAAGAGCATTTATTTCGGCGTGGTCACCAGTAAAAACATCATTAGTTTCCATCAAAATTTATTGTTTTAAAAATCACACGCATTTTTATAATATTTAAACAAATCTAATTATTATCTAACTATTTATAATAATGCAAACTGTCCTAGTTCGATTGCAAGTAACGACAGCAGCACTATCAAAATAACAATCTCTTTTGAACTTTGCAATACCGGTGCTATAGTAAGTTATTAGAATTTTATTTGTACGTCTTTGTGGTAGTCCTCTGTTTTGCTGTTTAATTTTCTGGTGCTGATCCCATATTGTGTGATAATCTATCGTTGATTTTGTGTGATTTTAATTGTATTTCGTGATGAATCGAGTTTTGTAGTTCATTGTGATTTACAATTACAACTTCCACTATTCAGAGTCAATTAATATTTTTATGGATATTTCCTTAAGATCTCGCAAAAATATACAAATTCAATGATATATCAAAGTGTTGGTGGTAAAATAAGGAAATAAATAAATGTTTTATACAACTCTACAAATAGCTATCACGATAATCTCACAATTATTTTTAGCATGTAACTGACATATGTTTCTGAAATATATGTTTTTGCGCATGTTTAATTTTCATTCGCTATTCGTGTGTCTATTTTAAAGTTTGTGTTTTCCTAGATTTTGTTTGTAATTTTGATTTTTGTGGATTGTAATTGGTTAGCCTTTGAGTTTGTTCGTTTGAGTGGGTGTTGTTCAATTTAAAATGAACTTTCGGTTTTTTGCATATATTTATCTTAGTATACTTAATACATTTTTGGAGAGCTTTTTAGGCCAGACTTATAAAAAAGTGAGACTCGCTGAAATTCATGAAATCTCATCGACATATTTTTGGAAAATCTACTTCACTAGTATCATGATCAAAGGATGGAACTTCAATTTTTTCAATGTGATATCTTTTATGAAAATCAAGACATATTTTCTTTCAACAAAATGATTTTTTGATAAATTTTTCTACCCGCTCTTTTCGTAAATTGCATAAAATGAATATTCGGTAATTTAAAAAGAGTACGGTTTCGAAGGAGCACTAAAAGGATTCTCATGGACAGAGAAGATGGCTTAATAATTGAAAATAGAAAATATATAATCAACTCTTAATCACCCTTCACTTTGTTTAGAGATGCCAGTTTTTTTTATTTTGATATCAACAAGTCTAACAATCGAGGTTTTACTATAAAAAGTGAACCTTTGATTTTTTTTCTTATTGTAACTGATTTAAGAAAAATACCTTTACTGTTAAATTTTATTATTTTTTATTTAAAAAATTTTCAATTTATCTCTGATTATAGGGAGATTCAAGTAACATCATTTATACTTTCTTGACAAAAAGAACGTACCCTCCAATAGCCAATACGATAGTAAGAGGAGATCAGTTATTCAATGCATCTTGTTACATTCCCAGAATTGGAAACGCGAGTCAAGGACCGATTTCGATTAATCCGGCTTCTATAAGTGGTGGAACAAATGTTACTCAAGTTGACACTACATTGAGCATCTATTTGGATAATTTGTTAGTATTTTCAAGTTGTTATTTGAATTTAACAAGTTAAAATTTCACGTCATTTGATGAAGTATAAAATTCAGTTTGATAATCCTCATAAACAAAATCTAGGGCCTGTATAATATCAGGTATTGATGAATTATTACACGTATTATCACACGAATTATTATGTCATACCAATAGATATTATAATAGATTGAGGTTCTCCAAACAGTTCTAACAAGTCAGAACAAAAGATGAATATCTATCTAATCATCCATAGTTTATCATCATGTAATCGAATTATTTTAAGCAATCATAATTGAAAAGTATAAGCTATCTCTCAATAAAATCGATTTTTCCAGTTTTTGTTAGGCACCAAACCCCACAATAGTAATAATAATAAGAATAAAGTTTTTTAATAGAAAAATAATTCATAAGCGAAATATTGTTAATAATCTAAAAATAGATTAAATAAAATCCTAAAATAGATGAATAAAAATTAAAATTAATTATTCGAAAAATACTTTGATAATTACTTGATTATAAAAAAGAAGAAACAAGGAAATAAAAAACTAATAAACATAAAGACAACAAATTGACGAGAACACCCATCACGAACATCATTTTTCTCGTTATAGAATTGTTCATAAACATTTTGACAAATTGCAATATAAAGAATTAGAAACATTTTATACTTCGAAACAGTTGCAGTTGCTATCTTCAGCATAGCTAATTAGACTAAATTTATATATCCTGAACAATTTCTTCAGCCTAATTTATCAACGAACAAAAGATTCGTATTTTAAAAACTATCTATACATTGAATTCGTGTCATATTTTTAACTTAGATCCTATCCAATTAAAGATTAAAACTTTACAAAATTAATAAAAAGTAATTTCATCAAATTTAGCACCGCTTGTAGAATCTAGCTACTTACAAAATGTGAATCAAGCCAAGTACTATTGTGGGTATTTTCGCAAGATATTTCAGATCTCTCACTATTAACTATTATAGGCAACCTAGAACTGTTAATAAAAAAATATTGGCTATTTGTTTATCAATCATTTATTTGATTATTGATATTTTATTGCTAATCATTATTGATATCTAATTTTGTCTTTATTAATAATTATTATTATTTTCTTAATTATTTATAATAAATTTATGTTTACCCTATTTATACAACAATCTTTGCAGTCAGATTGTATGGAAATTTTCCTTCATAGAATTAGATAACATTTATAAATACCAGGAACCAATAAATCCTGACATTTTAAAAGACTCACATCAGTATTTTTAAATGTGGTATCATTTTATATTGATCTATGACGGCAACTTTATGCTTTTCGATCTATTTATTTTCTATTGTTATTTTCCAAAACAAACTGACATAACATAAACGAATCGATAGTTATATTAATAATTGGTACATCATTATTCAGTAACTAACGTTCTTGACAAATATCGGTGGGAAATTCAGTCGAATATAATGTTCTTGTTTGATTGTAGATATCAGATATATCTCATTACTGATATATCAATTAAATTAGCTTTTATTATTATAATTGTTTTTAACTTTATATAATTATAATGAACGGTTATAAATATTTAAGAGGTTATCGATTATTTTTGGAAATCAATAAACAATATAATGCTCATGATTCTATAATGTACTGTTCGTAACTGAATTGAGAATTTAAACTTGAGCATAAACAGGGCATCCATTCGATAAACATTAATCAGGCTTTCCCCCTGAATTTCTAAAAATAAAATGCTGTATGCTCATCAAGTTAATTTTCTAAAAAATATGGTGTAAGACAATGTTTTCTGTAAGCAATGTTGAACGTTCAACATAGGAATAACATTATCTGTTGTAAATTAGATATGGATAACATACTATGGACTATCTCCTAGAAATCAAAAGTGAGCGATACATATATGTTCATTGTATGTGTATGTATGTTTCAATTTCATTGGGATACTTAAAAGATTTCCTTGAAAAGACTATTCAATAAAACAAGTTTCCAAAATCTTCAATAAAATATGATGAAAATTATATTAAAACGAGAATAATATCCAAACAAAGTCTTTAATGCTGATGAGACTAAGCTATTTTCGAAAAGATGTCTCATACAATTTTCCTTTTAATCCTGAAAAAATCAAGCGATTTTGAGTTAATACAGGATAATTTTATGTAAATTTGAAATACAATTCATTTGATTTCAAAATTTTAAACCTTAGTGAATATACTTTTCGAAAATTCTCTGAAAATGTTATCAATTAGATGTTTTTGAACTTAACTTTAACTGATTGAGATCTAATGATATTTAATCGGTCCTGATTATTCAGAGAAACGGTGAATCAGGTGTAGTAATTCAATTTTTCACCAAATGTAGTCTTAAAAGCCCATCAATGTATTCAATATAAAATATATCACATTGCAGGGGTGGCCAACCGGTCGATCTTGACGCCAATTTTAGTGGGTCGCGTGAGATGTTATTCAAATGAAAAGTCGATCTTACGTACACAAAAGTTGGCCACCTCTTGAATATATAATACAAAAACAAATTATTTTGATTTATTTATCGATTACTGGTATTACTGTAAGGAAATATTTCATCATCCATATTTTATAATCGAAAATGTAAGTTTTGGTTTGTGATGTTTTATATTACCGCTGGATTTTTAAGGCCGTGGTTAAATTTTAATTGTTTTATTGGCTTTGGTGTCTCATATATATTCTCGACAAGGTTTAGTGATGGATACGAATAGAAATTTCAATAACTGATATCCATGTGTTGGGTTGTGGTTGGTGTTTTTTAGTGTTATACAACGCAACAGAGTGAGTTCTATTATGATAATATTTCTAAAGTTAACTCTTTTATTGAATAACCAAGATAACACACTTTATTTATAAAATTTATTCGTCACTCCAAATTATTTTACACTCAGAATAACTCGTACAATGATTTTACTTAATAAATTGGTGTGGTGATCTGGCAATGAGCGCAAGAACGTTAGTACAATCCCCAAAATTTGGTTTTAAATAGTTTAAAATATGAGCTAAAATGTCTGATCGTTTTGAAGATTAAATTTTAATTATTAATACTTTTTACTATAAAATGTCTTTATATCATGATTCTATTGCTTTTTACAAATTTTTTCCTTCCACGAAATAGAAATTTTTTACTTCGAAAATTTTAATTTTATAATTCAGAGTTTTCAAAGTGAATTGATTGGTTTTAGCATCGATTTATATAATTGTCAACGTGGGATACTTTGTACCAGTGATAATTCACTAAAATTTATCAAAATTGATTATTTTCGGTACTTTGTGCCTTAATTTTTATGGAATATTTTAAAATTTCATGAATCCCAAATGGTTATTAATTTAAGCTTTAAAAATTTAACTATTTTATTTTATTCTTCCTTACTTAATTTAGTTGATTTGTCTTCATTGTATTCCATAAATTAATTAATTTCTTATAAATTTTATATATATAGTTTTATGTCCATGAATTGTAATTTTAAATCAGTATTTTTGAAAATAATCACAAAAGTAGATATAATAATTAAAAGTTTCACAAAAAAGTCATGTGTAATGCTATTATTTGAAAGGAGCCAATATGGATCTGGAATTCGAAGGTCACTATCATTGATGTTCGGAATTCGTAAATGTATTGCCGACCTTAAGCATCTAAATTCACATTCCAGCTCTGCTTTCCGTATATATCTTTTTCTTTTACCCAGCCCAATTTTTACTGGACCACTACCAGTAGGTGATGTAGGTCTCTATTGGTATCTTAAATTCCTTTTCTTTTCTATTAGATTCAGTTTTTCTGATGTTGTCTGAGATTCTGGTGGTTGTGTTATTTGAGGTTTTGTTGGTTCTGTGATCTTAAACTCGAGTTAGTTATTTTTAAAGTGCTTCAGATTCATCAAAAAGTAATCTCTCGATGCAGGCTTGCGAATATTGTCAGTTAATGATAGCCATTCACTGATGTCCATAATTTGAAGAACCTTGTCGAAGTACAATTATAACTGACTTCAAAAAGTAATTAATTATACAATATATCTCCTGACAAGACTATATTTATTATTCACAATTTTCTGTAGCAAATATTGTAATCATTACAACGATATTTGAACTCGTCTAAACAATGTGTGATTTCCGTAATTTTTCTATTCTAGTTTATCAAATAAGTATTTAAGTAATATGAATAATATCCAAATAATATTAATAATAGTAGCTATAATGATAATAATTAATATTAAGAAAATTATCATTAATACTACAATAATATTAATAATTTTTAAAAACAATAATACTAATAATAATTATTATTATTACGACAATTATAATAATTTATTACTACAATATATTAATAATTTATAATAATAACAAACATTTTAAAGAATTTTTTTTCTACTTTTCATTAACACTTTTAACGCATGAGTGTACTGGACTGCTTTTAATTTTGTCGTAATTATCGTACACATCTCTATCTTGTTACTTATCACAACGACAGGTTTTGGGAATTCCTTCCATGGAAAATATAGATAAATAATTATTTTGAAAAGAATTTTTAATTAATATTTTAAAAAAATTACACATTAATAATTTTAGTAGATTTCTGGTTCACGTACATATCTCGTTTCATCATGTTTCATCATATCAATTAATGGAAGAATTCGATTAGATTAGTTATTTATTTTCCGTGTTTATGAATATTTTCAGCTTTTCCATTAATTCGTTTTTTTTTCAGTGATGAAATTGTTCTATCAGAGATATTTATTCAAGATTGGTTGGTTTGTCGAAGACGAAAGTAAAACGGGTTGAATTATTTCGTAAGGAGCTTGTTATATGAGAAGAGCGTCCGTATAAGCTTTATTATCTTTCCAAATAAAAATAAATCTTCTGGGTGTTTTCAAAGTGACTCAAGGTAGATAACGTTATTTGGAGCTTCTTTATTAAATTATTATTATTAATTAATAATAATAATAATAATAATAATAATAATAATAATAATAAATGAATCGATATTATTGGTACCTCTTTATCGATCGTCAATTTTATCGATTACACAAAAACAACTACATTATTTGAGAAAATGTTTTCGGCTGCGTTCAAAACTATTTAACCAATACCCTTCAAGGCGGATAAGGTAAATGAATATGTTAATCTATTAATAGTAGGATTAAATGACGAACAAATGTGATTTCATATAGAGAATTGTAATAATCGTAGGATAATAATCTCATTGAGATACAACAAAAACAATGTCAAATTAAGGATGCAAAAACAATTTTCTTCCACATCAATAATCAGAAGGGGATTTTTATTTCATCAAAATTTTAATTAAAAATAAATATTCTACATTATTGAATATGTTTATATTATTT
>JBBMOY011744731.1:357-13390 GCA_037951405.1 Platydemus manokwari | reverse complement strand
ATTAAAAGCAAAATAAAATTACTTAAAATTACAGTTGAAATAATTCCTATATTGAATATACGTAATATATTCTTACATAAATCTTTAGAGTAATCTTAAAATTTTATTTTTCATCTAAAATTATGAAATTTCAAAAGAAAGGACGAAAGAAATTAAAAATTGGAAATATTTTTTGAAAAAAAATATATTACAAAGAAACGTTTACGTTTTCAAGTTGTGTGCAATTTAAATTTTCCGTCCATAATTTAGCTGCTATTTTTGACGAAAGAACATTGCCGATTCTCATTGATAACATATGAAATACGAAAGCCCCATCGTATTTCAGATATATGTCTACATATTGATCAATATTCTTCTGTGTTTCTACATCTTTTGTTCTGGTATCTATACCACCAAGTTTTAAAAGACATTTAGCAAAATATTTCTTTGAGCCCCATGAAAAAATTCTGTTAATCCACTTCATCAAACCAAATGTTGACAAGACAATGGTCAAGATACTCCAGTATGCAATGAACGTGATATAAAATCTAATATATAAATTGTGCTGTAAAATGCATTGAGACGCATATGTGTTCACCACTCCCAATATCACCAATTCTTTGTATGCGCAAACCGTTTTCAAGGGAAAATATTTCAGCGAATTCAAATCGGACTCAAAGAAAATATTTATCAAAATCTCATTATAGAAATCATAAAAACTATCAGCAGGAAAACTAATAACATATTTCATGATCCACAAATGAAAGAAACCCGTCCCTATAAAAAGTATCTTCACAACGAAATACCAACTAATGAGAAACGTAGAATGCGATCGAGAAAAGGGGATAAATGAGATCTTTGACGAGCATGATTTTGAAACATTTTGGTTTACTGTTTTTCTATAAGTAGTTAAACATTCATGTAACCTCATCGATACACATTGAATCTCGGATTGAGATTTTGACGTTGAGAGGCAGTCTATGCTTTTCAAATGTACAATTACGTCATTCAGTGATTCTGAATTAGTAATAAATTTCCAGACACATCTTGGAAGATATGAAACCAAGCACATGATTCCAAACATCAAATTGAACCACAGATGACAAGCTAAAAATGATGACATCAATTCAGATCACAAATCATCATTGAACTTGCTTACTTATTTTTTGCTTTCTCTCCAATTTATCCCAGCCTTCATAAGTTTGTGGCAATTCTGTTATGTTAGTGATTCTAATAACACCATTTATCCAACAATTGTTATCGAAATAGTCAACTCTTTCTTGAAATGATTTCAAAACCGTTGGAGTTGCACAAACAAATTCGTTTTTGAAATAATTAACCTTTGAACTATATAAAAAACAAAACATCAGAATAAGACAAGTGATGACGTAAACCATTTTATCATAATGGTCATTCAAACTGGTGTTTTTCGAGTCGAATTGTGTTTTATATTTAAATAAATTACTACCATACATTTCTCAGGTTTTCAAAAAAAGGCATTAATTATTATTATTATCAAACAAATTTTTCTAACGATATTTAAAAAATTTTAATTTAGTGTTTAAAGGTAAAATTATAATTTTGATTTATTATAAGAAAATTATTTAAAATTAAAAATATGAGCAGTACATTAAAATTTATTAGCATGATTATTTAATGATTAAATAATCATATTAATAAAATATTTAAGCATTTTAAATGTTGTTATAATAATAAAATTTAAATTAATTTTACTTTACTGTTTTTTATTATTACTTTTATTTGATTGTATAATTAAGTTAGGTCAATTTGAATTAATTAAACCATGTCAAGGCTGTGATTTAAATTTTAAAATTCATTATTTTCAAGTTTATGTTTGATAATTAATTATAAATTATTTTCGGCAAATGCATTATTTACGGGTTGCGTCTTTTCATAACATATGTAAATAGTACAAATATAGTTTTTTTAATGTTTATTCTAAATTTTTAATAAATTTTAAAATTAATTCATAAGTATTACAAAAATAAAATCATCTTTGATTCCACTGAAACTGAGACGAGATATTTGTTCACGACTTGGCATTCAATAATTACTCCAGAAATTCAAGAGAAGATTATTGCCAGTAACTCTTGTAATCACCACGAAGTTAATCCCACAAATTTTCTGAGTTAATTGATAGAAGATCAGAAGCCACTGGGGTAAATTCAAGTACAGGTATTTTTAAATTATTCTTTAGCAAACGTATCTCCCGTTAAAATTTAAAAATCGCCTTTGTGTTCTTAACTGTAATTTTAAATAGGTTCTATTTATTATATGATTAATTCTCCCTTCGATCTCTATCTTATCAGTTTGGAAGCAATGTTGTTTCATATAGAGAATAAGGATAATTATATTGTGTACATTTTACGTAACGTTGGATTATCCTTAACTAAAGCAACACTCGTAAATAATTTCAGACTTTAATAAACTTTATTGTCTTTATCTTGCATATATATTGTTTTATTTAAAATTTAATATTTTCATTTGCTCTCATATTATATGCCATTTGTACCGAAATGCAATCAATGTATTAACCTTAATTGAAATACCCAAAAACTTAACATTCAAACTCAATGTTAGCTACCATTGATTATCTAAATTTAAACAATCACAAATAATCAAATATTTATCAAAAAGTTCAATTTTTTACTAATAATATTCTTGTGACAATCTTCAATGAATCCAAAATACAATACTTTGGTAAACAATAATAAAAAATTGATAAATTTTATTCTGATGCTTTTAAATTCCCGAAAAATCTATGTTTTCCTATCTAATTATTTTTAAACAACTTTTGTTTTAAACCACACTCGACATGAATTTTTAAAATGACATTTTATTCATTTTATTAACAGTTTCCCTGAAATAAAGCATCAATGCTTATTTGTAATATAACGGACCTAATGCCGGTGGATTGAAAGACTCAGGTTTTATCGTGTTTAGATTTTACTTTACTGTCATTTTCGGTGATGTTTTTTAAATATATTTCATGTTTTAGATTTTTATAAGATTGCCCACCAATTGATGTAATGAACAAAAATTTTGTTATCAAAATGTAAATCGAGATAAGAATAATTAAACTCCATGAAAATTCCAAACAATACTAATATTGACTGCCTATGTAATTAATGATATCAAAAACAATCTAATACAACTTTCAGTAATTAAAGATTTTATCAATTTTAATTTAGTGGCTTCTATTAATTTCAAGAATTTTGGAAGTACTTGAAATCTCTGGCTAAACTTATCTATGCACACTTCCATAAAATATTTTCATCAAGAGGAAATTGATAATAGAAAACGACAAACATATTTCAATTCCATCAAAGATGTCACGATTGCATCAATAAACATTAGTTAGAATGCATGTTATATTTCTCTAAACGGTCATCCAATACTTAGGCTTGTTCGTTTCTTCCACTAAGTATAATAAGCTAGCATTTGTAAACAAAATAACGATGCTTATATAATATTTAAAAAATCAAGTGAATAGTGAAACTCCTACACTTTTAAAACCTTAAAATCACGTTTAATTATTTCCAAGCAATTACAATAAATCAAAATACGAAATCTCTATATAATTTTTAAAAAAGAGTTAAGATTAGAAAAATAAAATCGAAATATTATGAATTCAAACTTCTGAAAATGCTGTTCTTAGACAACATGCAAACATAGAAATTCGCATTTAGTATGCTAAACATTTACAGCAAACAGAATAAAAGAAATAACATTTTAAGAAACCGATAATTGAATGACTTCAATAACTAGTAGAGCTTCAGGAACTTCCTATAACGACAAAAAGGTTGGAATCAATTCGGACTAATCGTTAGATCAGTAACAGATGAATTTAGGGGACTCTATGGGGAAAATTATCAGGTTCTTAAATTAAGTCATAATAATGAAAATTATTGGGAAAACATTATTATTAACTGCTTATACCCGAACAGTTTACTATCTAATCAATGGTTGATTTAATAAAATGTCCTAATATGCATATTCATAACATTCCAAAATGTCCCAAAGAAGACTTTTACAGACAGGAGACTGCATAGGACGATTATTTGATCGATAAACGGAAAAAGGAACTGTAAGAACACCAAATGCAGTGAATTTTGAAGATTTTAAGTATTAAAAAAATTGTCATTTGTAATGGAGAGAGCCGCAGATGTGAATTGGATAATCAGACCTTTAGCAAAATCTGCCTCAGAACCAAAATGGGTACATACCAATTAATGCAAAAAATACAATAGCAAAGAAATAACAGAAACAGTGACAACATCGAAATCCAAAATACAAAGAACATAAGAATATTGCAATAAAGACAGAAAAAATTGGCTTGATTAAAATATGTGCAGAAAAATGTAATACATGAAAACCAGGACAGTCAAATAAATAACTGGACTAGGATCAAATAAACCATATTTATTTTTATAAAAAAATAAAAAGAATAAAAAAAATAGACGCGAATAAAATATGTTGGGTTTTTGGTGTTTTTGGTTTATTTTGATTTTTTTATTAAAGCTATTTTTGACACCTTTGTAATAACTGAGTCTAATCAATGCTCTGGAGTTCTAATGAAACATAGGTAATTACGAACCTAATATTATATCAATTCCAATCCACATATGGAGACGGGATGAGTGACTCTAGACACTGTTTTATTGATTTTATCTAAACTTTAAACTTCAACTGTCTCAACTTTATCCTACCAAAAGGTAGTGAGATGATATTATTGATGATATTATTCACGGAAATGAGGTATGACCTTAAAGAACCTCTCAATTGTATTATCACAACAACTGAATGAGTTAAAACACTTTTATTAATTATTATAACAAATACAAATAAAAATTAGGTTTTAAAACTGCTTTTATACACATAAACAAAGGATATTTTATGCACCATTCCAGATGCACCTATTCTAGAAAGAAGTAAAATCAGGTATTTAGAGAGGATATCAAACCCCATAGATAGGAAGAATATGAGGTTTTTATAAATAATTGATGGTTTTACATTTACTGGAACTTACTTAATTATCTTATAGCGTTTAGTCTTCCAGTATATATACTGGGTATATACAAATTCTCTAGCCCTTATACATTTAATTTTCCTCTGCTCAACTGAATCGTAATTGATGTTATGTATTTTCTAGTTTCTATATCGTAATCTGACTTCGCATATAGAAAAATATCTTATATAGGCAATGGTGACTTATTCTTAGAAAATTTTCACGAATATTTATTTAATGGAGTATAAATCTTTGTTGCACTGGAATTTATTGTGACATGGAGAAATTCTCTGCAATTAATTCCACCAAAGCAGAAAGAAATTCTCAGCGATTAAATCCATGATTTATTTTATTTTATAGTTAACATGACTATTTCTTTTATTTTGGCTGAATATTTTTATTTACTGTGTGCGATAATTGGTGATGATTAGTTTATTGAGAGTTAATATATAATATGTTACATATAATTATTGTTTTATGATTATTTTTATTATGTCTTAAAAGGACTTAAAGTTGTATTATTTTAATAGATATTCTAAACTGGTTTTACAATGTTATTTCGCATTTTATTTATATCAAAACTTCCAGAATTTTACATATAAATATTCAATATTATTTCATGTAAAATACTTTAAAACATCGATACAAAATCACTATCTGATCATTGTTTATAATCTCAAATACCGACAAATAAATCAACGGTCATAAAAGCCTAATGAATAAAATAAAAAAATTAACCATAGAAATCAGTATAAATACGTTGGTATAAGTAGATATTTTCGTAAATAAAAATGGAACATGCAAAACCAACAAAGAAAATCATATACGAGGTTCTGCACCAAAAGAACTTGAAAAAAGTATATATTTTTTTGGTCATTAATGGAATAAAGGTCTTTCATTTGATATTAATAGAGTTTGAGTTAAAATATTTGTCTGTTTGATTGATCGTAACCTGAATGTGATTTCTTGAGAATATTTCAATAGAGTATGGGATTTTATTTTATTGAAGTATCAGATTGAAGGCATCGTGTTTAGTATCTTAACTGAGACTGGTGATCAATAAACAATTTAAGTAAATTCTCGCTATTCAGTATTTGTATGGTTATGAAATGACATATGTGTGTTGTGTTGGTATTAAAAGACGATGAAACCCATTCTCTATTTCATTACAAAGTTTCCCTGCCATATGTTAATTAATAAAAGTTAATTAAATTCGATAATTTAAAATTCGAATAGGAGGATATAAAAATTCACACTTTTTTTATTCATGTTTGATACTGTTTAGCAAATTGTCATTACATTATTTAGGTTTGCTTGCAAATTAAAATTAAAATGCAAAAAAATAAATTAAAATTACGAAAAAGCTATCAATATTATTAATATTGGTTTAAGATCATAAATTCTGTTAACGAAAAAGCACATAAACTCCATATTGCCTTACAGATTAATAGCTATTCAATATAATTGACATTCACTATTTTTTAATATAAATATTGAGGTTTGATCTGAGATGATTTTTTATCCTATTTTATCAAGGTTATTCAGAATTAATTATCATTAAAGTAATAAAATACCTTAATATCTTAAAATAATGCGAATTTGAAAACTAAAATTTATATTTATATCTAGAACAAACTTTAAATCATTGAAGGTGACGTAATAAAATCTAATAGAATCTAATAAAATCAATACAGCTTTTACAATTAAATAGTGTTTATGATTTGTTCATTTGATGCAAATTAATTTTCAATTATCCCAATGTTTTATTGATATTATTAAAAGCCATTAGATTCTAAAGTACATCATTGGTAATTGTTTATAAATTTATAATTGTTTATTTCTCTGTGTGAATTAGAAAATTCTCCATTAAATTTGCTTTTTCTTTACATAAACAGTTCACATAAATGATAAATATTAAGTTTCAAAATTTGCTTTAAATATAACTTTAATATAAAAAACGAAAGTTTAACAACACTTGAATAAATTAAGTTGATAATAATCACTTGTCGGGCCATGACAAATGTTACATTGGTGAAGCTGGAACGGTGTCGTATGACAATTAATTAATAATCAATTTAATTTTAAACGAGAAAATAAATTTAAGTACGACAAAAATGTTATTAATATAGAATTATTAATTACGATTCTTATCTTTGTGGTAATTATTTTCATCAAATTGTATGTAGATATGATATCGTGGGAATGTAACACATTATTGTTTTGTTTATTCCGCAAAGATATTCTTATAGTAAATAAACAAGAAGGAAATTAATTATTAAGTACTTTCCATAGATAATCTAACCTGAAGCGATGAATTTTAAATGTCGAAAGTTTAAAAAAGAAAATAACGTAATTATTCTTTAATTTTAAAACGTTAACGTTTAAACTTCGACATAAAACAATAGTTAATTTACTAACAAAAATAAAAATTCCAATTTTTCCTACACTACTTATTATTTGTCGATCTTTTTCATAATGGAATCCAAATTTTGAAACTAAAATGATTTTATGTCGCAACAAAATTCAAAAACCGTGCTTTAAAATCTCACCAATCAGTGGTGACAGGAAATAAAAATAATTATAGATCACATGATTGTTTGATTTACCTATCAAAACGACAAATTATACCAACAAATTAATGAACTTATTTTTTAAATGAAATTTAATTTTTTGCTGTATTTTATGTAATTTTTTTCGTATTAATCAAAAAATTTTTTAATTATCTTGCTTGTTGCTGATGCAGAGTAGACAATGTAGAATAGTTTACCTCGACAGCTGATGATTCACTCAAAGACAACGAATGGCATCAATTCATCACGAATTTTGTTGGAAAAAAAAAACGCCAATGCCATATGACACTGTCGTTTTTTATACCTGTAACTACATCTTACGCTTTGCAATCATATTACACATAAATGAATTCAACCAAACCTATTTCAATTCAGAGTATCAAATTTTATTACTATCTTTCCAGTTTTGTGTTTTATTTCAGAAATTTCTTTACCTTGGTTTCTTGATGCAAACTCTGAAAGACTTCATTTAATTATTTACTAGATCTAGTTTACAAGTAGCTTTAATTTTGCACTGTTTCTACACTGTTTCTTGGTTTCCGTGAATGACAAATCGATAAACAAAATCCCGAATAAATTTTGGAAAAATTCTATAAATGTTGAATAAGAAGTTCATTTGTAAATATATTCACTGTGTAGAGAAAAATGAAAATAAAATTCATCCCATAACAAAAATTCGTAAATAATAATTTATTGTCATAAATTATAAAGAAGAAATTTGAGTCGAAACGGTGCATAATAGGTTAAATAGGAATCGTTGCGACAGTATTTATAGATGATAATATAACCAATTTGGATATTTAGTTAGAAAATCATTGTTATCGAAATCATTCGATGGAACGTTATGGGTGAGTGGAATTCAAGATATCTATTAATTATATATTATTATTATTATTATTCAAAGTTAAACAGGATCAATGTTAATTAAATCGTATTTTGTTTTCACAATTCAATATTGCATTTTTAATTGTACTCATATTTTAAATAAATCCTGATTAGTTCAAGATTATTTTTTCCGAAGAAATAAACATTTCCAAATATTGGTAACTTCAGGAAAAATTTTAATTTTAAGTTTGTAAATGATTATAATTATGTAAATCTTGGATTTTTTTTAATATTCGAAAAACGTGTGTGATTTTTAAAACAATAAATTTTGATTGAAATAACGGACGATTTTACTATTATTGTGGTAAATTTCTGCAAAAATATTCGACCATAATTTCTCACAATTATATCATGTAATGTTTGAATAAATGTTGTTTACTTTAATAAAGTTGAGAAATTTTTTAAATAGTATTAAAAATATGTTAAATTGTTAACTATTAAGTTTTATGTTTTTATTCTAATATTTAATATCTATAAAATTCCATTTTACTTTGTTGGGGGCATCCAGTAACAAAAAATTCATGGTATATTCTTCATTAATAATTGTTTAAAATAAAATGCTTCAGTATTTTTGCTATTGAAGTAGAATTAAGAATGAAAATTTGTATTACATGAGCTATAAATATAATCTAGCTCAAGAATCCTATTGCAAATATTAATAGATACTAGCAGTTATAGTCAAATTATCACGAGAGATTATGCTGCAATATTTGTATTTATATATAGAATTTAACAGTTCCCTTTTTTCAGGAAGAACCTCGAGTAATCCACTAAACAATTCGATCACCAATGGATTTGAAAACAAGGACATTTCTCTCTAAGGCTCTATTACATATCTTTTATAGTGCTTGTTGTAATGGTATTTTGTTTAATATGACTAGTGGATATCCAGATGATAAGACCATCTCAAATATAAATAATAATCATAAAATAGATATAAATTTCAAACAATTTAAATAAAAAGCTTGTCAAAGAAATTAATTAGACTTTGTTCAATCCTTGAAGAAAATACCAAGTAAAAGAACATGGTTTGTTGAGGCTTGATAACGCATTATAAAGACCAAAAGAAAATGAGGTAACTTGTCTCACAAAGAATAAACAAAAAAGAAAAAGAAAGAAAACAAACGTTACTGATATTCAAAAGCAGAAAAAATACAGGTAAAGTAAAAATGTAAAGATTTTCTGCACAATCACCTGGTAACACGTTTTACCAAACTGAAAACTTCCACATATCCGCATTAATTAAAAGGTATCAAGCTTTCAGTACTTAAAATTGCACATTATTCAAGCACAAAATTGGATCAAAAAATTTTGATCAACCATTCTGCTTTTAATTTCCAAGTAAATGATTTGAACGCATTGGAAGACAGTTCTCTACTTATTCAACCGAGGAAATTAAACAAGAAGATTAGTGTTAGGATTCAATTAACGAAAAGAAATTGCTTTACATCAATTACTAGTCCAAAATTTATGTGTTAATAGAAGAATTAATTGATTATTCGAATAAGTAAAATTTATTTAAATATTTAATGTGCAATCTCAACTATTTTCATGGGCATTTCCTGTTAAATTTACTAAGACTACCCATGGTCCTGAAATTCATTTTTTTACAAAGAGGGATTCCAACCACACAGAACAGATTACTATAATCATTGTACTGCACAGTCTAATGCAGTGATTCCCAAACTTTTCGGTTGTACCGCCCTCTTTTCAGAATAAATATTACTAAGCGCCCCCAAACTAACACACCAATTTTTTTAAAACTTTTAGTAGCAATTTATAAAATAATTTTAATGTTACTATCTTTTTCATTAAATATATTAAAAAGATATATAAATTAGGTAGAAACAATGCATTTTGAAAGTAAGAACATATTTAAGCGTTTTGAGCAAACGAGATGCATCAAAATTTTTAATAATCCTTTTCTTACATTCTTATAGTATTATCACTCCCCGATGAGCTTGTATTCACCGCCGACCTTCTGGATCCTTGCAGCCCAGACTTTGGAAATCCATAGTCTAATCGACACAAAAGGACTGTAATTGTCATGAATATTCAAAAATTCCTTTATTGATTAATATATTTATTATTCGTTTCTATATATATAAACCATATTATTATCAGTTGAAATTAATAAAAACCACAATATTCGAACAATTAGAGTCAGAACAGATTGTGGTAAAGTATAAAATAATAATAAAATATATTTTAGTAGGTCTTTCACAAGATCATATTTTCTAAAATAAAGAACTTTTAAATCACTTCTTTTTAAATAACCTCAATTGTTTTTGTGATTTCCATTGTTTTACCAACAGTAATCTATTTATTACATATAATATTTTCTCCAGTAATGTATAACCTTATTAATATCTGTGATTATCACGTTAATATTATATAATTTAGATGTTTTTTCATTAATATTTTCGTTTTAGATTTTTTTTAAACCAAACTTTCCATTTCATTTAAATTTGAAAATTGTTTTAATTAGTAAATCTAGATAAAAATAAATTAACTTACTCATGGCTCAATGTTTATCATCGATATTTTCTGTTTGTGATTGTCATGATTTGTCAACATTTCAGGTTCTTCTACCGCTAACATTGATGTTGATTACTTAACTCTTCCACAATTGGTGAAATCAAAACGATTAAGGAAATATCTTTTTCATACAATTTTTCTTTGAAAAACCGTTATTTGCATTTTTTTTAATAAATATTGCTTACATTATCGCATGTTCACCAGTTGTGGTAAATTATATATGTGATATAGAATGTAGTGCAGTTCATGATATAATAAATATTTTCAATTATAGATTAATTGATTTATATTAAATTTATATTATCTTGTATATGTATGATTTAAATAGGTTAAAATCAAAAATTCCATATATTAGGCAAAAATTAGATTCATATTGCTCATTAACTAAAGGTTGTATGAATTAGTGTTTTCTAATGTTTGAATTAACTTTAAATGGTAATAAAACTTGCTTGTCAAATTAGGAGGATTGGTAATCTTCGGTAATGTGACAAATATGAAATACTAAAAAGATTTAAATAATTTAATAAAATATAAATTAGAAAATATTAAATTTCCTGTAATTGTTCTTAAAGATTAATGTGGAAATTGAAACTATAAATAATGGTTTAAAGTAAATTTTCTTTATTAAAAATTTGGTTATTAAAAAGAAAGATGGGAACAAACATAATATGTAATCATCTGGTTTCATCAAAGATAATTTTACCAAATGGTTTTATGAACATTATGAAAATATTACTAACAATATTTCAGAAAACTGGATTTGAAAATATGTCGAAATAAAAGCTTATTTGAAAAGCATAGATTGAATGATAAAACAATGGAATTTATTCTAAAATGAACAACAACATTTTGTTTTTGATTTTTAAGTTTTGTAAAAATGTTTAAATAAAAAATGTGAAAATTTTAAATAATTTTTTATTTGAACTTGAATACTTTTAGATCTAAATTTAAAAACTCCATTTCTTATCAAAAACATAATAATTTTAAGTTTTAAATAACTTTTGAATTGTTTAAATATTATATTTGTACTCAGCGATAAAATGTTAAGAAATTTTTCAAACACCATCTAATTTAATAGAACTAGAAAATTTTGCAGACCCAATGAACCCAATGCAAAGTATTTGGACAATGGTTCGTTTGATCTAGAAAAACTGATTTTGTTTATGTGAAATCCCAACGAAATAAACAATTCAAGATTATTAAGAGTTCCTTTCGTTTCTATTCGTTGTCGATTTGCAAGACATTTCGCTTCATCATTGTCACTGATGACTGGATATTTTATTTAATTGGAAACCAATCCTTCATTTATCAGTCGATTTAATATTAGATGTTTTCAATAAGAGTTTGAGACTATTTAGTTTAATTATTTGCCAATCTATCCACCATCATACATACTTGGAACAAGGTTGTTAATCGCCAAGATAAAACTAATGGTATGAAAATGAATTGTGGACTATATTACAGATGAGGACGAAAATATGAATTATATATTTCAATAATTCGCAACCATTGTTTAAGTGAGACAACAATATCCGCTAAAAATAAACAATTGGATTTTTACATTAGTTATTGCTAAACACTTTGGTAACACATGAAAAGATTTTTTGAATGATTATAAGTGATATTATAATATCAATAAATGTTCATTATTTTATAATCTTTTTTTTTTCTTTTCATTATGAAATTCATTTAGTGTTTGTTTGAATAGTTATTTGCCATTATTAAGCGTTAATTGAACATTGTTTCACTGTGTTCAGGAATTTCTATTTCGAAATATTTAAATAAGTATTTTGTATTGACAAAACACAATGTTTACTTAAAAATTCCGTTTAATATAAGGTGGTAATTTTGCATTGTATTGAGAGATTAATCAATGTTTTTTAAACATTTAAGGTTAGTTTAAATGCCTGAAATTTTCACTACTACTTTAATATTTTTCAAAATTTGAGTTAAGATATAATTAATTATATGTAATGATAAACATTCCCTTTAGTTTTAATTCTTATTAAATATAAAACCAAAAAATAATTAT
>JBBMOY011744730.1:0-19789 GCA_037951405.1 Platydemus manokwari | reverse complement strand
TTATTCTTTCCCATTCAAATTTCAAAGAAAAGTCTGTATATTTAAATGAGTTTTATTTTTATTTTTACTGAACTAAAAACAAAATTAATGAATATATTACTTAATATGGGTAATTCGCATCTCCTTCCGTCTCCAGAGAACCCTGGTTTGCAAGTGCATCTTTGTTTATCGGGAAAACAGTACGCATTTGGGCTACAACTCGAACAATTGAAACAGAATGTTACTCCATCACCAATGAAATCCGTCATACAAACACATTGCTGTTTGATACACGATGCATTAGCATGACATTTTACATCGCATCCTGGAAAATTAATATTCTCATCATCATATAATACTAATAATACCTACCTTTAAATGTACAATTGATCCCGTCTCCTTCATAACCTTCTATGCAGATACATCGTTTATTGTTGACATTACAATAAGCATAAGAACTGCACTTTCGACAATCGAAACAGTGTTTCAAAGGATCTCCGAATAATCCGGTTTGGCAGACACATTTTTCATTTTCACAGATAGCATTTTCTCCACACGGAGGCTGACAAGTTTCTGAAAGAAATGTAATCAAATGACATAGAAAAGATTTGAAATTAGAGATAATTATTAGTCTAATACACTTTCTTCCTTAAATTTGATCTTTAAATTAATGTTATTTTTGGTTTAATCGAGTTTCTTATCTCAAAATGTCAATCGAAATTTGAACTGAATTTAAAACGTTAAGATTGTTGTTTATACACAATTTAGATTTTTCCTGTAAACTTGTTTCTGAAGTTTTATGATAGAAATTGAAGCAATATATCCGGAATCCGTTTGATAATTTTACCTACATCAACAAACAGACATAATCTCGAAAGAAATAATTTATTATTTTTTCTAAGAATATCAGCAATTACAATTGGAAATACGATTAAAATGACATGATATAAATTGAGAGAAAAAGAGACAAACATATAAAGCTAACTGACTAGAGATTTCGAGTTTAGATATACAAAGTCCATCAACAAAAATTAAACTTAAATTTTATAACGATCCCAAAAAGCGTTTAGAAAAGTTATATTTTAAACTTGCTAAAAGTCTAACTTAATAATTGGACGTGGGTTCTCATAAGTTTTCATAAAACAGACTTTGAATTACTATTATTTGATTATAACGAGTTTTATCCCACTTTAAATAATCTGTATCCTCGACAAAGTGACTCACTCGGTTTGATAATCAAGCATTGACTTCCATTTCCAGAATAGCCTGAATTGCAGACACATTTTTCTTCATTAGGAAAGCATTGTGCATTTCGATCACAACTCGAACAATTGAAACAGAAATATACACCATCTCCAATATGATCAGGCTTACATATACATCTTTCATTTGAACAAATCGCTTTTGGATGACATTTTGGAACGCACTCTATTCGATTTGTATTTGAACTGTTTGTATTGAATAATATTTACCTGGAATTTTTATACACTTGATACCATTGCCTTCATATCCCGATTTACAGAAACACGTCTTATTTGGAACATTACAATCGGCAAAAGGACTACACGATCGACAATCGAAACAATGTTTTAAAGGATCTCCGGAAAGTCCTGGTAAACATTCACATTTTCCTTTGTTACAAGTGGCTTTCTCTCCACATTTAACTCGACATTCGACTAATAAATATTGATAATTTACTAAAAATAAGTTATGGCTTAAATTCATGTTAAATAAAGATAGATAGGAAAAATATCTGAAAAGCCTTGTAGCATAAAATGCTAGGAACACAAAAAGTAATAAATAGGAAAAGAAAAAATGATAATTGTAAGGGAGATACGTAAATGCGATTAGTGATTGCGCAAACTATCAGTTGCTACTAACCATTTAACCTTCCATAATCTGATTACATCATTAGAAATGTGATGATATATAAAGTTCTAATTGTTGTAAATAAATGTTCCCTTATTAAAGTCTTGCGATTAACAATAATAACCAAAAAATAAATGACCATGAGATGAATTATTCAGAGAGTAAAACAAGCTGAAATATTCATGGGGTGTATTTAGAGTGTTCTATGAAGAGAGCACCACCTAAAACCAAAGCTTAAAGCATATATTAAAATGGGTTGTTGCCCCGCTTACACAGGAAAAATAAACAGATGGCACAGTTTACAAACGCAAAATAATTTTCAATCAATCGTAGCATAATTATTAGAATTCTGATAATAGACACAAAGCGCATATATCGGAGGATATATTTAATCGCGCTATATTCGTGAACCATTATTACGCATCGGAATATTTTTTCGGTTCGAATAAATGATCATAATTTAACTATCTTTCAAACAAACTATCAGCAAGATAAATTATTTTCATTAAATTATTATCGAATCATATCAATTAACGAAAGAAGATTCTGTGTAATACGATAAATCAATTTCTCAAAGTTCAATCGAATTTGTAAAGACTTGAAATCATTTTTATTTCTTTCAATCCCAGTAAAGCGTCACTTTGTCATCTCTGGTGATTGTTATAATTCTTTATGGTATCAAACTCCTATCTTTTAACTTGAGCATTACACATTTTCTAACTGTGTATAGATATTATATTGTTAAACCTCTTATTTGTTTATTATCATTATTATAATTAATACACGCAGCCAATTAATCTGTTAGCTGTCGGATCTTTGGTGAAAAAAATCAAACATCTACTTCTAACTATTCATACTAATTTACCAGAATAAATTATCGATATATCAATAATTGATTTATTCTTCATAATTACTAGTTTGAAATAACCCATAAAAATTCCATCAGTTTTAACAAAAATAATTATTAATAATAATATAAGTAATAAATTATTAAATACAAATAAAAAATAATGAGCCTTTCAATGTAAACAATCAATGACTCTGAAAGTTTTCGATTATGAAATAAAATTTCACCAACCTATTGGATTGCATTTAAATCCATCTCCTTCAAATTTGTCATTGCATTGACATCGTTCTTGATTCGGAAGACATTGGGAATTTCTATCACATCTCGAGCAATTGAAACAATATTTCACACCGTCTCCAGAAAAATTTCGACCACAAATACATTTGTCACCAATACAAATTGCTAATTTATGACAATTCTGAGGACATTCTAAACATTTTCAAACATTTTCAAATTTATTATCACCTATTTTATTGAAATATAAAGATATCTTATTAGTAAAGGTTATTTATAAAAAAAATGTTGCAAGCAACGTTTTGAGATTTAGTTGGGATTATAATAATTATAATAATGATAATTATAATAATCAAGGAAAATACTTCTGACGCAATAAAATCCATTTCCCTCATAACCTGGCTTACAAACACAGGTTTGATTATTTGGTACGCAAACACCATACATGGAACATCGATCACAATCGAAGCATGACAAAACACCATCTCCAATTAAGTTGTTATTGCAAACACATTTTCCGTTAATGCAGCTTCCTTTTGGATGACAATTTGGGTTACAAGTTTGAATAAATCTGCACGTTTTCCCATCTCCTTCATAGCCCGGATTGCATTCACATCGATTCTGATTCGGTAAACAAATTCCATTTTTGCTACAAGTCTTGCAATCAAAACAATAATTGATTCCATCTCCATTTAGTCCTTTGTTACAAATACATTTTCCATTAATACAATTAGCATGAGTATGGCATTTATCTTTGCATGCCATTTCTGAAATTATAATTTTAAATTAATCGAAAAAAATTATTCAGATCCCTAACGTCTCGAACAATTTGTGTTCATGTAGAAATATGGAGCGCATTCACATTCCTTTGTAACATTAGCACAGTTTCCTTCAAAAAGACACTGTATACAGCTAGCGCATTGTTTAACACCATCTCCAAAATATCCAACTTTACATTTGCATATACCATCAACACATTGAGCATTTTCATGACATTTTTCAATACAACCTTGTTTATTGAATAATTTTAACTGGTGACGTTGATAAAGTCAAATCGTTACATGTTTTATTGCAAATGAATCCATCTCCAAAGAAACCCAAGCGACATATGCAATAACCGGATTTGACATCACAATCTGCGTCTGGATGGCATTTGGAACAGTCGATGTTGCACTTGAATAATGGATTCCCATAATAGTTTGGACGACATTGACATTTGTTTTCCATTGAACAAATGGCATGATCAGCACAAGGTGGAAAGCAGTCTATAAAAATAAAGATTTGTTTTATTTTTTACAAAAATTGCAGAGGAAATTAAAATAATGTATTCGTTTAATGAATTTATGAAGCACAAAATTCTAATAATTGTTTTATTAGCGTGATTGGAAGAAAATTCTCATAGTACTTTGTAAAGGAAGTAAGCTTTGATTAAACAAAAATAAAACAATTTATAAGAATTTATATAAAAACTGGAAAGTTTGATTATTTCAGTTATTGATTTATTGGTTTTTTATTTCGTGAAAATAGTTGTAAATATTGTTACTATTAATAGACGAATGAATTATGTATTTAAAAATACGCATTTTCATTCTATAATATTATCAATTAATAGTTAAAATTTCGTAACATTTCGTTAAAAGCTTTAAGTTTAATACAATCATTGAATGAATATAAATCCTTGACAAGTCGTGAAAATAGCTTACTTCCTTTCGGGATGAGATAATGAGCACATTGATTAATTCCATCGCCGATGAAAGGTGATTTGCAAACACATTTTGATTCTTTAGCAATACAAACAGCATCCTTATGGCACTGCTGACAATTGAAACAATATGACCCATCTCCATCAAAGCCTTCTTTGCAAGTACATTTTCCCTGGTAACAAACGGCTTCTTTGTGACAAGTAATATTTTTACAGGATTCTATAAAAATAAAAACAATGATCAAAAATAATGAAAATAACTTGAAGATGATATTAAATTATATAGTCGAATGCTTGCAATATCCATCTTTTATTTTTAATATTAAAATACCTTAATGCATTCTTTATTCTATTCGTCCTTGAATACAAATACTGTACTTTCAAGATTATAATAAAACGAAAACAAAATATAGAACTTATTATGGAATAGGTTATTTAATTTATGAAATAATATTAATTTCAAATTCACTTGTGCATTTAAAGCCATTTCCTTCAAATCCAGGTCTGCAATAGCATCTGTTTCCAAATGGATTACAATCTGCCTCAATATCACATTGCATACAATCGAAGCATGAGTTGATTCCATCACCGATAAGATTATCCCGACATTTGCAATATCCATTAATACAACTTGCATTTTCGTGGCACGTTATTCGACACTCTGCTGGAATATTAACCATTTTAAAACCTATTTAAACCAAGATATAACAAGCAATACATTCTTCTCGACACTCATAGCCACTACCCACATAACCGGGTTTGCAGCGACATATATTCAATTGTGGAAAGCACTCGGCATTTTTGTTACATATACTACAATTAAAACAAAAATGACCATCTCCTTGATATCCAGGATTGCAAAGACACTTATCAGTATCGATACACGTTGCATGGACGTGGCATGGTACGGAACATTGGAAGTTGAAATAGGTTCCTAATAAAATTTCCACAAAAACAATTTATAGCATGTTATTTATTTATTATTACCTTATTTTTGTATTATTGAAATATTTTGCAGTATAATAATAATATTAATAGTAATAATGATAATAATAATATTCTTATTAATAATAATGATAGTAGTAATAATAATAATGACAATAATAATTACTATTATTATTATAGTTACGGGTAAATGTATTACTTTGGCACACGTTTTGAACCATTGTATAGCCCGAATTACAAACACATTTGTATGTTTCAATAGAATTATCATGAACACAAAAACTATTTGGAGCTGCACAAGCTACTTCTGACACTAGACAAGCATTGGCTTAAGAAAATTCGGCATTTATAATAATAAATCAAGTAAAGAAAGCAACTTGTCACCAAAGATCGTGATACATAAAAGGCTCCACTTAGAGAATTCATATCCAATGAAATTCTTTGTATGATCAAGAACATTCGTTTGTTTTCCAAATCTGGTTCCTGAATACATCCTCTATCCAATTTGATTTCCATTCGGCATTTGAAAGGCAGTCGTTTAGAATTCATTAGTAATACCAGCTCATGTTCGACAAAGGCCTCATCTGGAAATTCAAAGTTCAATCTGTACGAAAAACAATTGGAGATTTAACTATTTCTACCGTTTCGTCGGAATTGTATCGTGTACATTTGTGAATCACTTTCCAAATCGGTTACTTTGTCAATTATATTTTCTGCTCCAAAGGTCTTCACAACAAATTTCCAATCTCCTTTCCGGTCTTGATTAACACGACCTGCGTGACCTTCTATATAGAAAGACGTCATCTTATCGAGACTGCATAATGACTTCAAGCTCTGAAATTAGGGTTTGATCAAAGAATTCTTATTCATTACAAATAACCAGAGTATTATTTGAAAAATAATCTTATTGGGTTTTCGAAATTTTCTAATATTTTTTTATATATAAAATTATATTTGTAAGCACGCACGAATCAAGTTTATATACTACTGTAATCAGATATGACCAAATATTTTGCAAAAAAAATGAAATGTTTTCTTTATTCTTCCAAATCAATTTTATCTGTTCGAAATAAAACCCTTCCACACAACACTTAGGTCGAAGTTTTTCCAAATTCTCGAGATAATTGTCAAAGTCTGTTTCCCAAATTATCTTCAATAGCTTCTTCAATTCAGCTTTTATTTCATCAATCGAGTCAAAACAGTGTTCTTGAAAGGGGTTTTAAGTTTATTGAATAGCCACCAGTCACGTGGTACTAAATCAGATGCTAAATACAATGGTTTGTGGAATGATATGAATTAAATTTCTAATGAAAACAGAGTGAAAATGTGCATTATCATGAGGTTCAAACCAACGGCTGCTTACCTTATAGATTCAATTATCATCTTCAATAATGAGGCTTCTCATTAGCATTTTTTTAACTAATAAAGATGTTGACATTAAATTTGAAACCGGTGTAATATACAACTAAAAAAAATATTTGTTAGATTAGATAAACCTGTGAATTTTAAATTGAAATTTCCCGTCATATTTCGTCACAGTAGTATATGATCAACAAATTTTCATGAATCTTAACTAATTAGAATGTTAAATTTTTAAAATACGTTGTCAAGATTAATTATGAATCTGTATTCCGGTATCACGATGTACGTTCTCACTATAATTCATTCAATATTTATTGCTGATACCTTGATTGATCCTCCGGATAGTTGTATAAGATTTCGCCCACCGTCGTACGGGGTCGCAGTGATCCACATAGGAAAAAGAAACAAGGTTGGCATTGCAAAGCTAGTAAGCATGTAATTTATATTTTTTGAAGGTTGAACTTTGACAAGCACTCTTTCGCTTTCTTGTCGTCCATTAGCAGTGTTTATCAATTGAAAAATTTGCTGATCTAGTTTATCATTGTAATTCTCAATGGTTAAATTGCCTTCGTAAATAATTTTATGTGGTGATTCACCTTGAAAATAGAATAAAATTATGATATTAAAAAAATTGTTTTACCACCAAATTTTGACTGTATACAGGTAATGCCATCACCAATCCAATTATTTTTACATTTGCAACACTGGCCCAATACAACATGTTGGCATGTCGCTTCTTTGGAACAAACTTGATTGTCACATAGACGCGGTGTGATTTCTCCATCATTTTGAAGCATCTTGTATTGAATTTCATTCTCAATAATAAGAGGCAATTTTTTAATGTTAATATCGAATAGTTCAGAAGTTTTGTGAATTTCACAATTCGATTTTTTTGGAATGATTTCATCAACTGAGAGCGATCGGTATTGAACTTGGAGAATAGTAAGTGAAATAGATGTCAATACTTCAAAAAACTTACTATTAGAACTTGAAATATTGAGGCTATCTAATTGTATGGCTTGAACAGTTCTCCTATGGATTATAAATATTTTTGAATAACACAAATTAGTTATCGAAAATATATTTCAAGATTTGCAAAAGAAACACAAAAACATTCTCTCTGTTTTACTGCATTAAAAAGTCTCATTTGAAAAGTTTAAATATACGATATTACAGTCATGAAGAGGTCACCACTTTATTCTATGCACGATAAAATTATTATTTACGATAATTATTTACATAAACCACTTTAAATTTAGCAAAACCTTTATTTAGTCTCTATTTTTAAACATGAGAATAACAGTTTATTTTTATTACGATTATTCCCCTATCACTGATGAATAAAGACTTTGTACCTTGAATGAAAGTGGATTATTCATTTGCATTTTTATTCTAAGTTCAGTTCTGATTTTATGTGTGTGTGTGCTTGCATGCATACGTGAAATGTAAGAAATTTTACATTAAATTGATGAAATATTAATTTGCTACGATGCATTGCATCTGAATCTTCTCATTTTAGAATAATACAGTCAGTAAATATTTCTAGGCTCCACTTTTCCCGGTAGCGCTTCTCTGTGCTTAAAATGTCTTGGCTTTTTACATTCAAATCAAGTATGTTGACAAAATAAATGAATGTGTGAATGTATTTTTAGTAACATATTTTATTCCATAGCTTTATAGGCCCTTAATAAATCATCCATTAAGTTCACATAATTTTCAGCGTTTTTGTTTCCCAATAGGTTTTTGGAATTACTCTTGAAAAGAGTGAGTTGAAATTCGGATCATAATTAACGACATTAGGGTGTTCTAATTCTTTATGAAGGTCATTGCAGTCACGGAATACGATATTTAAAGTGAATGGTTGAACTGGAACGTCTTCATTATTGAGGTATTGGCTTGGCAGGTTTGAATAAATCACCGATCGTTTTGGATTTAGAGTTTATTTCAGAGACGTTTTTCATACAAAAATATCAATCAGAAGTATAATCTTTGTGGTATTTTCAAATAATTGAAACTGCAAATCTCATTTGCGAATCCCAATAATAGGAAATATTCAAAACCATATACGAGCTAAATGCAAAATATAGGTAAAAATGACCCACTTTTATTAGGAGGAAAATTTTTTTTCAAATTTTTTTGACCAGTGTAATTGTGTGCTTAATGTATAAATGATACATAAAAAGACAATACTATAAATTATATTAACTACTGTTCTTGATGATCTACGAATCAAATATTTATACATGTGTGTGTATAGGAAAAGAATTTAAAATGAAAAGTTTAGATATAATTTTGAGTGTTTTCGAATTTCTTTTTAAATCATGTATTGATGAACTACATAGCACTTGTAATTTATATTATTTATTTTTTAAACATCGGTTAAATTCGAATGAATTTCGAAATATTATTATTAGAAAGCATAACCAACCAAGTATTTTTATCTAAATGCAAAGGAATTCGAATAGTGTTATTTCTAAAGCTACTGAATATCCCAGCTATCGGATCGTCTGTGGGGAATACTGGTTGATATCCATGATTCGATAAGTAATTGATTATTTGAAAAGTTTCTGCTCCATCGGTCAATATTGATTGTTCGAAAGAAATAATTGACTAAAATAAACATTCTTTATCAACTTTATTATCATACAAGCAAGCAAGCAAGCTAAACAAACATATGCTTCAAGGGTCAATCAGAATACACACAATATGCCGTAATTTATTATACAGATTGATCTCTTGTACAATCACGAATTGCCAATCCAAGAATCCACAAAACAAATATCAGAAAAAATGCAACATCACAAATTAAAATTTTGATTGATAAAATATTGAATGAAATGAAATTCATATACCACAACAAACACTAATTTGGATTGTTAAAGACATCAGCATTTGGGGATATTTTGCACGTCCTTATGTTTGGTAATGTTAATACAAGTCACAGTTTTAATTTTATATTTTATTATTTCGACGACCATAATAATTATAATAAAGTTTTAAGACCAACAAAATTCGAAAATGGTACTTACCCAATTATGAGAAATATTTATAAATATTTTCTATTTTGAATTACCTTTGTATTTTCCTGAGATATCGGGGTGGTCATATTAATCCATGAAACCAAAAGAATTTCTTTAGGGAAAAATTTTCTCTTGAATATTCAGCTGCTTTATGTATTAATAGATGTTATTATCATCAAGTGAATTCATGTGATCTTGATATTCCATGTAAATGGATGATTGCGGATGACAACTCATAAAATTTAGCCTTTTATATTTTATTACTGTCAATAATTAATAATCAATTTACTCATTTGTCATTTGATATATCATGCAATTTTTCCCAGTGCAATGTCACTTAAATACATGGTTTTTGATGCAATCCCAAGGGATAAAGAAAATGCCCCAAGTGACTGCTTTTATTTGATTATCAAGCACAAATGCAACCAACTGTTGAATATTTCAAATAAAACCTATACAATTCGACTTATTTCCCAAATACCAAATCCCCCACAACTGTTCGAAGATTCAATCCAAACAAATCGAGTTTTTTTGCTTAATTTTATTCAAATTTTTGTTTCAATAAATCATGGCGATCGAAAAAGCAAATCTTCCAGTCATCACATTTGTAATTGATTTCAATGGAACATAATAACAAAATAATTATTTCGCTAATTATTAAAATTATTAATTTATTTGGTTAAGTAATTATTAAATTATTGAAATTAAATGGACCTCTATTGAATTGATATTTTAAATGAGAAGATTTACATATTATTATATAAAATTAATATTAATAAAAAATATATTTAAACTATTATTTTTCATTCAAGAAAGCTGATATTACTTATTAATTTGTCCATGATTGATTTGTGGAATCACTTGATTGATAATATCTCGAATATCAGATTGATGATAGGATTTCATTTTTGTTTCTATCTGACCCAAATGTGTATCATAAATCTTCGACAAATTAAAATAACGATATTCAATGACATCCATAATAGATTTCGGTTGATAAGGTTGACGTAATTGTTCATGAATATTATTCAACAAAAGATCTGAATCGGTATCTTTGGATAAATCACAATTTTTATTTGACGATTGTGACGAGTGGGAATTTTCGAACATAATTCTCAATGTAAACCCAATCGCTACACACACAATGAATTTAAGAATTTCAACCAGTTTGACACGCATCTAGTATTAATAAAAATTACTATTGAATGATAATTTCAAACTGTTTGTAATTTATAAAATGAAAAATTAAGTTATGTTAATAGGAGATATTTAAAATTAATATCGTTTCATAATAATTAAAATTGAAAAGATTTGTATTTTGGCAAAAACTTAAACCAGTTAAATAATATATAAACAAGAATTCTGATATTTAACCTTCAAAGTTTTGTAAGAATATTGAATTAAACTTTCGAATGAGTTTTTAATACTAAGTAAATAATCCTTATATGATCAAATTGCAATGACAACCAGAAAAATTACATAAGTAAATTTATATAGCCATTTTAAAAGTAATTTAGAGACAATTGAACTCAATTAAAATCAAATATTTCATTTTTTATTTAACAATATTTAACGATTTTACTAAAAGTTAGTGAAGTTGTCATCAATCGGTAGTTGTCGAAATAGTACTGTAATGGGTTTATGTTAACAGTAATAAGATATATGGTAAATTGTGTGATGACCCTTTGGTTTAACAATACTGAAAATCAAGCTCAAACTCATTTTTAAAGTAATTTTAAACATAATAATTTTAATTACAATAATAAAAATATTTAACTTTAATAAATGCATGAAAATTTTAAAAAAAAGAAAATTAATTTAACTGTTAAAACAGAATTTTACACAAGAATAGTTTTTACATTTTCGCCTATAATTAGTTTATGAAGGACTTAAATAAAGTCCTGAGATTGATTGGCAACTAAATTTCCTCTCAGTGAATTGCACTAATTCGTGGGGGTATTTTGCTTGTATTGGGATTACAATACAATGATAACAATACTATAATAACAATAATACAATGATAATATTGTTGGGAACCAAAATATAAACAAAATATAAAATAAAATAATTTACTAAAGACAAAATTAATAAATATAAAATGTAATTGCCCACGTACTGCCACACCATCGAAAAAATAATAATAATAAAAATAATAATAAAATTCATGATACATCACCATGGTAATAATAATAGTAATAATATTTAAAATACACATCACCACTGTGATTTAATATATCACCATGGCAACAGCAAAATAAATTATAAAATCATTAAAAAATCCCAGAAATTAATAATGAACTCCCATGTACGTCCACAGGGAAAATTGCTATAAAATAGTGAGCGATGTGGCCACAAAAATGTGTTCATCATTGATTCGCCAAAATTGTGATTCGCTACGAGAATTATTTATCAGATTCAACGAAATGTTATTCATCACATTCAACGAAAAAATTGTTCATCGGAGCCAGCGAAAAAATTGTTCATCAGATTCCACGTCTCGTGCTTCGAATCAATCGTTCACATCCTCAATTAAATTTGTTATTGAGATTCAACGTATCGTGCTTCGAATCAATCGTTCAAATCCTCAAGTAAATTCGTTATTGAGATTCAACGTCTCGTTCTACAGGTGTGTCGGACATATTCAAATCCTCAATAAATTTGATCACTCGCATCATCGGATAAACTCGTTATTCAATCATCAAATGCAATCGTCGAAAGAGTTTGTACTGATACTCATTCATAAAATCATATAGCGGTACAAAGGCGAAAACATTTGTACCGAGCTATCAGTACACTGTAACCCCGCAAGGATTTGCAGACGTCACCTTTAATTAATAAGCTAAAATCACATCTTCTTTAGTTTATCGTCCGAAGTAAGGCGGCACTTAGTTCCTTACGTCGGTTTGTTTTAAACTTTTCAGGACACCACACTGCTCTCTGTCAAATAGTTGCATGACACATTAATTAATTTTTATTATAATAAACGTATTGTATTAAGATTTTGTTATCATTCATATCATTATTATATTAAACAGTACCTGAATAATTACACGCAACCTATTTACTGATTTAAGTCGGATTATTGGTGCAATCATCATTACTCCGGTTCTAATCATCACTTAATAGTGCACAGATAATTCATCGAGTTCTGCAAGTTGGACATTATTTATCGCTCTATTTCATCGAAGTGCTCAAAGGAAGTTACATTCATGTATTACATTGCGTAGCGGAATTTATCTTCCTTCATCAACCGGCTTAGTGGAACTATGATCATTCAGCAAATTACTATTGCCAATCAAGCCAAAGCATCCGTTACTGCGAATAGTATCAAAATCAACGTTTCTCGACTGTGTTTAGGAAGCAGAAATACTCAGCGATACAGAAGGAACTTCCTCTAACTACAAACGAATAATGATGCACGCAGTAAATTTGATTATTTTCATCAGTACCAGAATATAAAGCAGCAGGGATTTGAGCTTGGTACCACATCTAAACTAACTATCAATCCTTGGTACAAAAGCGAAAGCATTTGTATAACAGTGTCGTTATTCTGCAGAGCCGCAAGGATTTGTAGCCACTAAAATTAAAGCAACTAAAATCGTATCTTCTTTAGTTTTTAGTCGAAGTAAGGTGGCACGTAGTTCCTTACTTCGGTTTGTTTCACAAGGACATAACACTTCTTTTTGTTTATCTTTAGCTTTTGTTAATTTTTATTATAATAAACGTATTCATCTTATTATTTCGTTATTCAGTTATATTACTATTATACTATCCGAATTGCACATAACCTAATTACTGTTTAAAGTCGGATTATTGGTGGAATCATCATTATACCGGTTATAACAATCATTTAAATGGTACACAGGTAATTCATCGAGTTTATACTAGTTGAATTATCTCTCAGAAGCAGTCACCAAATACTACTTAGCACAGGCTAGTAGGATTCCATCACTTGCTTCATAAAATTAATCAATAACGTTGAATTTCCACTATAAAATTTTCCAATAATGATATTTTTGGAGAGTAATGAGCTTTTTTATTACAATAACTATTGGCGTATTCTTGAGTTATAAATTCTTTTTTATACTATTCTTTTTCTTCTTTTCTAACTAATCATCTTTTTATTATTATTATTGTATTTTATTTGTTCTATTTATAGGCTCCTACTCATCTTTGGTACTATGTTTGTAATTATTAAATTATATTTACATGTTTTCTATTTTTAGGAAGGTGCTAATACATGGATTTTCTATAAAATTGTATCCTTTTATTATTATTTATTGGAGTATTTTGATACCCAACGATGTAGTTCAGATATATTATATGCGTATAATTTTTATGTATATTTTTTGAAGGATTAATCATTGTTGTGTTATTATAAATAATTGTATTTAACTTAGTGGATAACTTGAATTAAATGAAGAATCGGATGATAAGATATAGCAGCGCTTAATAGGCTTAAATATATAAATAAAATAACTCTATTCGATAAAATATTCGAATATTAATATTTAAAGGATATAAAAATAAAACAATAATAAATCTGAATATCAAGTTATAAAGTACTCAGGTATTCTTTATTAGATCAGGCTATTTAACATGTAACTTATTGGATCATACTGTAGTTTCTGGTTTTGATAACTGTGCATGTAACTCATATGATGTCAAATAGATAAGTGTGGAGTATCTGATAAATCGGTCAAGAATGATTATCAAAACTATTGGAATAACCTTTAAATAGTTAATACACACATGCAGGAAAAACTGTTTCGGTAGCAATCTATATTCCTTCAAATTTTCGATATCTGTTTGGACTTCATTCGTCTATTGGTGCAAATCAACAAGAGGCAATGGATTTGGTGATACATCAAGGGCAAGAGGGATAAAAGGAAAACAGTTAATAGGCTTGTCTTCAGAAGATTCGAATAAAAATGTCAACACATACGACGAGTTTATAAAAGGAGTCGAATTTCTATGATAAATGCCAAGCTTTGAAGGTCGGTAATTTCAGTAGTTGTTTTTATCTTTCGGATCTTGGACTCATTGTATTTGGCATGTATCTTTTGGAATTTTTGTGTTTTTAAGTCACTTTGATTTAAGATTATTGTGTGATATACCTTGGTAAACTTATTGAATTTGTACGAAACATTATTTTACAGTTAAAATTTCGAGCATGCAGACTTAGTAACTATTCTAATATATGTTATGTCAACATGATGTGTATGTTTGTGATTGTAAGGTTCTAAAATGATAGAAGAGCTGATTGTTGGATTAATTGTTGTTGAAATTGTGTTTTATAGGATGTGATTATTTTACTTATGCTTTTTAACTATTTATCAAAGATCTTCTTCCTAAAAAATTATAATATATTAGAATATATCTTACCTATTTAAATAAATAATACTGTTTAGAAAAAATTTTGGAATGATATAAAGAAGTTTTTACTTACATCAAAAGTCGGTCAAAATCAATGGTCGTTTAATATAAGCCTTATTGAATATAATTCATTATTAAGGAATCACATGATCTATTAGCGAATTAAATATTTTGCTCATCACTCGTTCGTTTTCACTAATATGTCACCGAGAAAATTGTAAAAATCCGAACTTGTATTTATTAATTATATTTTAATCTGGAAATTCAATATAATATTTAAGTAATTTGACTTTTTATTCAAAATTATTATAGCAAAATGAAGGAAATAAGAAATAATGATAACAATGAATTAAATTAGACTAACAATTTAAAATTTACAAAATCTTAAAAAGCAGAATTAAAGTTTCAATATGAAGTTGATATAAAATCTAAATTTTAGCACATGTAGTTCCTCTTGCACATTAGAAATGAGACTTTTATTGTCTTTTCACATTGAATTCTTTAAAACGATAGCAGCGAATGACTTTAAAGCCTGTATTTAAATTATAGAAAGTAATTTAATCGACGATATCCAAAAGAAATTCTTTGACAATTTGGACAAAACAAAATATACAAACGGAACTGATAACGACAACACGACAGAGAGTAGAAATATTCTTGAAAGAAACAAGTTCACCCAAAGTCTAGCTAAGGTGGGGCCGCAATTGAAATTTTATTTTATCATTATTTTAGAAATTTCTCATTTTTCTCTATTTCTTTAATGATAAATTGAATTAAAAATATTTTATCATATTAAGTAAATTAAACATTTTATTATGTTTTCAATGCTTAAGGAATATTAATAGATTGTATAATATTTCAATATCTGAAATCCCATCAAGCAATTCACACTGAATGCATTCATGCCTACATATTCTGTTATTTCAGATGTTCTCAGATGAAATGAAATCATAAAAGTTACTATATCGAGTATGAACTAATTTATTTATATCTCTGTGATTGTAAAAATGCATTGATTTCAAATTTAAGTTCAAAAAATTGTCAAATATGTTCATGCTGGATAAACTTGTTCGTAATGATCATTCATTGTGTTACTAGACCACCATTCTGAAATGAAATAAATATTAATCATTATAATCAATTATAATTGAATTGAATATCTTAATTATAAATCCTAGTATTAATATTTAAAATAATTAGATTCTTATAAAAAACGTTACAAAAATTCTGCTCACTGTTTTAATAAAATTAATATTTTGCTTTTTTTTAAATGATTTATTTATAATTAATTTACTCACTATTTACAGTAGTGCATGTCAGTTAATTATTTTTTTATACTCTACTTAAAACTTCAATTTTTATGTGATAAAATTTGTAATTTCGGAAATTATGATAGTCGTTATAACGATAATGACATCTTAGATTTCTTTCAAAGTTAATTGTATTATCTCAAATTAATTAAATTATTTATTTACAATTATCAATATTGTGATTGTAAAAGCATACCAAATGGGTGTATATTAAGAAAAATATCTTATATACAAAAAATGTTATCAATCATATTACTTGGCGATTGGAAGGTCGAATTTGAATCATCGACTGGAGTAGATTTCCTTTGAAAATCTTGATTAATAGTCGATTGGGATTTATTTTGATCGAGATTTTGATAAAAAAAGTTAGTATAGGACTGATTAAATTCGCTAGGAGAGTTGTCTTGTTTATTTGGCTTGTCTTCGATTTTGTGAGATAAATTGGGATCGGGAGGAATATAAAATGGGTTTGGTGGTCTTGAAAATGGTTTACAGCAAGGAAATAAGCTGAGTTTATAAGAATCTTGTTCATGGTTCTGAAGGACATTTCATGTTATTAAGATTATTTTTAATAATAAAATTCTACCAGTTTACTAAATGATTCGCTATTATACCATCCAATAGGTGGCTGAAATAACGATGGACCAAATGTATTCCAGCTACTGCGGATATCGTCAGTCATAGAAGGGAAGTTACCACGGAAACAATCGGAAAAGAAATTCGTATTATTATTCAAAATCGAATCGTTCGAAGTGGCTGAAACACCCGAAATTTGCTCCATATTTGTCATATCATTTCGCATTATAACATTGGACATATTGCTCTCTTCATTTTTCTCTTCTCTTCGCCATTTTGCTCTTCGATTTGAAAACCAAACTTGAACTCTAGTTTCAGCCACTTTTAAATTTTGAGATAATTTTTCTCGAGAGAAAACATCGGGATAATGAGTTCGTTCAAATTCTAAATTAATCATCATTTTTATTAATAAAGAAATTCGTCTGCTTAATTTACCCTTCTCGAGCAAATTAATTTGATCATTCGTAAAGGAAGTTCGGCTTCTTTGAGATTTCTTACTAATTTTTGATTCCGAATTAGAAAATCTTCGTTCGTTTTCCGATTCTCGATCAGAATTGAAATCTTGATTGTAATAAAATTAGAATAAGTAAAAAATCAATAAATATTGGAATTTATATCGATGTTTTGTTAATTGATATATTATTTACGAAAATGCTGTAAAATACAGTATATATACATGTGTGTGCGTGTGTGTGTGTTTGACAAACATCGACATCAAGAAGTTAATTATTCAATACTATTTAATTACCTGAAGCTTTATCACTGTTCATTTTTAAACCATTTCCAATTCCGGCTTCGGATTGAAGCAACGATTTCATTGTCGAATCTCGCAAAGACTCGTGATTGGAAGATGAAATTAATCGGGATTTGGATTCTTCAAACGATATCTGGGATGACGAATAATCTGGAAAGTGAGTTGGATAATAATTGGGTGTATTATATCCAAACAATGTCGAATGACATAGCGAAGAAATTCCTGATTGTGAATACCAATTGGGAAATACTGGTGGGGCACTTGTCGGGGTCCAGTTGTTTATGAAACTTGATGGTGTATGTAATAAATTAAAATTGTTGTTGGATGTTGTATTGAATGAATCATATGGGGGTAGGCAAGAATTAGATCCACTGTTTTGATTGGCAAGAGATAATTGATGTGAATTGCTTAAAGACGGTTTGAAATTGGGATTGTTTGAAGGCGACTCATTTGCGAGACTTCGAAGAATTCGATTAATTGAAGATATCTAACAAGATAATTTGAAATAAAATTTCCTATACCATATTATCAATTGGCGATTTCTTCAAAAATATTGTTTCCTATTTTCAGTAATATTTATTATTATGATTTTTCGATTCCATTGACCTACAGGATTTGTGATTAAATTTGGGATGACAAAATACGAGTTCTAAAATCGAAATTTGAATTTGATATGAATTAAAAATATGCTTAGAAATCACATCAGGGTTTAATGGCAGAAATTATGCATATATGAGTAAACTGTGATAGTCTAATTGTGAAAATAACATCTTTCAACGTCAACGTTTCGCGATTTTGTCCACCTTATGAACTACCAAATGAAATTCAATACAATTTTATAAATATAATACAAAACGAAATACTATTAAAACGAAACTTTTTCGAGCATGCTTGTAAGTCAAATTAAAATTGTAAATCCTACAAACTTAGAATTGTTTATTCGCTTGAGCGAGAATTTAGCGAGATACAAATATCTCTCTTTGATAGAGGGGCATTATTAGAACGTTTATTAATACGGATATTGATAATTTAATTATCGTAATCCGATATATTGCTCACAAGGTCGCAAGCAAGTAATATCGGAATTTGAATTGAACATTACATAATATGCGATTATTCATATTAATTATTGTCGTAATTTTTTATCTTTTCTTTTAGACGAACAGATTCAAAGTAGCCAACGTATTTCCGCGCTAAGACGGATTTCAATGTTCCACTGATTTGCATTAGCCAGTCGTCAGATGATCACATGCCATACAAGTGGCACAGTATCATCCTTTAGTTACGATGTGAGAATAAACAGGATGTTTTGTTTTGTTACACCAATGTATATATCGGAAATTGGTTGTGTTCCCACTAAATTTGAGGCATTCCACTCGGTTGATCATAAATACACTCTATCCCTCACTTCTCATCGTACGAATCAGTTGTGATTTGCATTTTCCTTTTAAAGTCTTTGTCATTTTTTCTCCATTCCATTGAAAGGCCACTTTCGCCTTACAGATTTTCTTTTTTTTTAGATAAAATTTACAAATTAAAATTCATTTGTTTATCAATTGGATAGCTGTGGAAAATAATTTGAGCTGAAAAAATATTTTCGTGTTCAGAATTTTCTGTTTGACTCGATCTTGAAAATCTAAAATGGGCTTTTCAGAAATCTGTGTGGTAATAGCTTTTAATTTAATAATAATAATAATAATAATAATAATGATAATAATAATCATGATAATAATAATCATGATGATAATAATAATAATGATAATAATAATAATAATGATAATAATAATGATAATGATAATAATAATAATAATAATA
>JBBMOY011743619.1:0-13390 GCA_037951405.1 Platydemus manokwari | reverse complement strand
ATTTACTCTTTCTTTATAATTATTATTAATAGCTTGTTCACAATAAGGATTAGTTTTGATTTTTAAATTGTTTTCGTTCATGGAAAAAATATTAACAAAGAAAGAATTCTCATAAAAATCAATAAAACTCGGATTAGTGTAGAAATTTTATTTTTAGTTTGCTCAATGAAAAATAATATTTTGTTCATAAAAATATCAGTAAAATTAAGCATTCAATATTTAACATGGAATTTCTTTTAATCGGATTTTTACTCAGAAGATCCACAAAGAAATCATTTCTTCATAGTCGATAGATTGATTTTGAAAATAGAAGAACAAAAAAAATTAGCAATAAAGCTCAAATCAAAAAACTCTAATAGTTGTAAAATATCAACAATTATGCTGTAATTTCATTTTGTAGACGAACGAGTATAATTGTTTAAATATAGTGATGACTACATTAGTTGTTTGAATCAATGGGATTAATTGATTAACGCAAAGACATACCGAAACAAACAACAATGGTTTTTCGTATGATTTCTTGTTTTGTTTTCAATTTCTGATTTCCTGAAATGAGATGGAAAATCCAACTGCATATACGTAATTGCCAACATTCATAATTTCAAATTCCCGCCGATTTCACTTTGTTTTAATTTATTAAAAATAATTATTAGCAAACTTTTTTTCAAAAACCGAAGACGAATTTGTTTTTAGTTTTTAGTTTTTAAAATACGAATGGTGAATTGTGTTTGGAAATTATTTCAGAATAATAGAAACTCTCAAACAAATATCCAACAACAAAGGATTGTTATTTGATTCGATCAATATTCGATGCCTACCAAAACAACTTTGGCTAAAGCTAAGAAAAGAGGTCTTAAAATAGAATTTGAAAATAGTTGAGTGTATTGCAAAAATCGATATAGTTTATTTAGTTATATTCTTTAAAAAAATTTTCAATTTTTTATTTAATTATTTAAGAAGAATTTTAGTTATTTGAAATCGAATATTAAATGTACTAGATGTTTAAAATCTCTTGAAATTCGATTATTTGAAAAGCGGTAGGTCGAATTGCAATTTATTGAAAATTGGCGAGCACTCTTTTTTTAACATTAGAAGCAAATTGAGAGATATTATCAATTTTTACAGTTATTTTATAAAAATAACCAATGATATTATTAAACGTATCTGTAATTAACTAGCTCGATTTATAATTATAAAAATTTAAATTTAAAAACTCAAATAATCATATAGAAGTGTTGTGATTAGAATGGGAACTTGGTTTTTAAATTATGTTTTGTCACTATCGGACATCTTAAAATATGAGATATTAACCGAATTATACGAATAAATCAAACACTGCAATTATAAATAAAATTAAGTTATAAAATTATCTGATGCGCGAAAATTCATTATAATGAAAGTAGGTCAAAGGACCCATTTTCTTAACTTAAGCCAAAATTTTTATTTCCATTTAAAATATATACGATGAGTTTGAAAGTTCAAATTCTAGAATGTTTATCTCGGTGTATTATCTGTTGGTTTATCTACAAGTTAATAAGTCGTTTGTAATTAAACATGTCAGATGTGTACGAATATAATATAGGAAAAAATGTTACCGGGGTTCAAGATTTCGATAATTGAACAAACTGTTTTATTATAAAGATTTTAATAAATCATTTTAAAATTATGTTTTATCTCTTGATTTTTCTCAAATGTAAGAAATTGGTACAAAATTCATCATATTTGCCAATGTTATTAACAACCGTCATTGAAAACGTCTAGTAATAAGTAAATAAATGAATTAATTTATAGATTAAGCAACAGGAAAGAAACACCAACGTTAGAACTGCATTAAAACTGCAGATTTATTTGTGGAGGTTAAAATTTTACTTCTAATAAATACTCTAATGTCCTTTCATTTCTCCAGGCAGGAAATCGAAAAAAAAATCCAAAGTCTAGTCTAAACTGAAATTAAAATATAAATCCTTTGCATTGAAATCGTTTTCAACTCTTTTGACTCATTGATTCTCTTTGTATATCTCTTGCATTTCATTAAACAACGAAAAACAAAATTACTGAAATTATAAAATAAAAATCAAGAAAATCAAAATTTTGTCCAAAATCCGTTTTTACATAAACAATTAAATGACAACAATGTTTTCCTTTCTCAAGGCACAATCAATTTGTTGTTGTTTATTTCAAATATTTTTTATAACGGGAAAATTTTCCCAGATCTCAATGATATGAAACTAATAAAATTCTGTCTTTTAAACAAAATCATGAATAGTGTATAATTAGATAATGGATTTCAAAATATGGGTCAAGTGTTCGAAGCTGGTATACGAAATGGTAACAGTAGGTACCTCATTTAAAATTGAAAATTCAGCAAAAAATACATTTATACTGTTACCTGGTACTATTTTAAGAACCACACATTAAAAACGAACCGAAAAGTCAAGACACCAAAAATCTATTTAAATATTTAAGCCAATAAATTTAATTTTATATAAAATTTTAATTAAATTATCATTAAAAAATTAATTCATTTAAAGTATCTCACACCCCCTTTCTTTAAAATCTTTGATTTTCTTAATGGACTCTGTATCGAATGCTCTACTTATCTCATTACACAAAAACTCTAATTCTTCTATATTTTAATATCTTCTTTTTCATCAATAATCCTGATAAATAAGGATTTATGGGGAATTTTAATTATTTAAGCTTGAAGTTCTTTGCCAGAAAATATTTTTGTTTTAAATTATTGAACAATATATATTTGTATATTTATAAATATAATTTTGACATTATTAAATATTGCACAGGTGAAACTTATAGTTTTCGCAGAATTTCTTTTTAGATACATTTATAAATAAAAATAATACGTGAATCTTGGATGGAAATTGGTTTTGCAAAGGAAATCTGAGTATTTTACAAGTTCCCAACATAAGTTTCTAATATTTTGTTTTATTTGTGATTGTGAATACAAATTTGACGTTCCTTTAAGTAACTTAAAGAATTGATATGGTATTAAATATAAATGTAATTTAACTGTTAAGATTTTTTATTATATATTAATAAAACAATAAATAAAATATTAATAGAAAAATAAACGATTAAAATAATAACACAATAATAATAATATAAAAAAGATAAGGTCATAAGATGCATATTAATACAAATAAGAGTAACATTAACCTTAAAATTGTTCGGAACGCAGTTACTTGTCAATTTAAAAAAATCAATTATTATACTAATAAAAATATATTGATCTTCTTATTTATTTCAAGCGTCTATTTAATTCCAATTTTTTTAATATCATATACTTTAGCTTGAATCTAATTTAACTAGAATGTAATTAAAAATTAAAATCACTAAACTGAATTCAAGCAGTAGACAATAGAACCAATCACATTTAGGTCTAAGCAGACATTAGAGATCTTTTACAGTCAACGAAATCAAGGACGTCTGCATTATAAACTGTTTATATAATAATAGAATTTACTACAATTGCTTACTTTAGCATTCATATTATTGATCTTATTATGTAATTATAATTAAATATTATTATGATTATGATTAATAATAATTATAATTAATTTTCAAAATATTTATTATTTCTATTTAGTTACTTTATTTATTTTTTCAAGATATTGTTAGCCATATTGAACGCCGATTTTGAAGTCATGTTGATAAATATCTTTTACAAATTGTACCCCTTAATTATAACTTAAACTGCAAACCCATTTAACGGTAATAGTTATAAATCGGTTATTTTAATGTATTTATTATTTTGACAGAGAAAATTTAAAATTTCCATACGTTACGTTAAAAATATTTGAAATATGAAAATTGATAGGACAATTTAAGAGAATTCTTTGAATTCACAGACAGAGCACGTTACTTAGAATCGGAGTCGAGTCATTTTCCCCTCGGCTTCGAAATCCATTTTGACAAAAAGAACTAACTAGTTGAAAATTTTCTTTATTCATATAAAATAGTTCTTTTCTGCTATTTATTTAATATTTAAAATATTTATGATTTGCTTAACCACAGATGGAACAGCTAAAAAAGTCAGGAAATATTCGTATCATATCTCAATCTATTTTATCGTATTGAATGTTAAGTTAGATAAATAATATGTCGTACGAATTTCCGCTATATGCGTTTGTAAATGCATGATATTGGAAATAAAAATAAAATAATTCTAACTAAAAATACTTATTTTTAAAAGAATAAATTCATTTATTGCTGCTATTCGAAATTTTACAAAGACTTGCTTTATAATTTTAGAGCATCTCGGATCAGCACTAGAATCTTATATGAAACTTTTGAAAGTTGTAAAAATTAAACGAATGGAATCACGTGAAGGATTGATGAAAGCTCGAATTTTCGGAGCTGAAGGAGCAACTGGAGAAATTTTGACATTTCTTGATGCGCACATAGAATGTTTTCCAGGTTTTAATATGTTGAAAATTATAATGTTAATATTAAAATATTTATGGAGGTTGGTTAGAGCCTTTATTATCGAGAATTGCAGAACATGACAAAATAGTTGTTTGCCCAGTTATTGGAGCTATTATGGAAGATACATTCCAACCCGTTTCCATAAGTGAAAGTAGTATCGCTGTTGGAGTATTTGATTGGTCTATGCAATTCAATTGGAAGTTTCCTTCGCAGTTAAATATTAAAAGATTAACCTTGGATGCTCCGATTAAGTAATGAGTATTTTGAATTTTAAAAAATAATATTACTCATTATTACTTAAATAAATTCTCTTTCCTATCTGGATATAATGAAGACTTCAAAATATAGCTTTAAAAAAAGACTTATTTTTGACAGAATATGTAATTTTGAAAATATAATAATATTGTTAAACTAAAAATATCAATATTTATTAATATAATATAAAAATTGTTTTGTGAGGATCGATCAAAATACTTCGTCTTTCTAAAATATGATATTTCCAAGAATTCAGAATGAAAAAAAAAATTTTCATTACATTTTCTGTCGGATCTGTTTACAAAAATATGTTAATAATAACCATCACGTCCCTTTGAGTTAACGAACCTTGTTCAAAATGGACATGTTTACTACTGTTGATTCCAGAAATTATCTGCCTATTCTATTTGCTAAGTCGGTTTTGTGTGACTACGAGCTGTTTTTCTTTTTTCTCAAAATACACAAGTTTTTATAAAGTATGGTTGTATTGATAGCTATAAAAATATCTGGAAATAAAAATTAATTTTTTGTAAATTAGCATGCGTAATATATAGTTCAAAATGATATGTTTATTATTAATAACTTCTATCGTTTAGTTTCTGGGTACAACGATAGGATTAACATTGCTGCTGTCTAATATAAGCAAGTGATCTTTATCGGTTAATTATTAAGAGAATTGTTTTTCTAAAATTTGGAACTTTATGGTAATGAACATACCACAGTTTTAATGATAAACTTTTTTTGTTCTTCTGTTGTCTTTCATGATCCATAGATTTTATGTTTGTACCATATATTTATTTGTCGGTAAATCTACTTTGAGTTTTCCGAACTTAGTATTTCGTTGTAAATTTAATGTTTTGCATTTCATATAATACAATCTGGGTTGTTGAGTTTGTCTCCTCCGTATTGCAGTTCAAAATTATACTCAGATCGTACAGTTAACCAAGTCTGAAGCTGTTGTCTAAGAGCCTCTAAGTCAAATTCTGATAACCCGTGCCTTGTGATCTGCTTTATATACGATCCTTACCTTTAAAGGTATTGTCTAAAATGAACAACAAGCTCGCAAAAACCCTGAAGTTCCTTAATTATTGTTCAAAATTGCTTTTTGTGACATAACCGAGGGATAATGTATTCTCATAGTTTGAATCATATTTTCATCCAGAATGTAAAATATTTCTCGATTTTACTTGTGACTAATACCTTGTTTTAGTTGACATTCAATGAAACATAAACTATGTGTTCAAAAATCAAAAATACTTCCTCATTAAAACTTCTAAAATTACTTTTCTCGTTACTGCCATAACAGTTATAGACATAATATTTACTAACTCAAGTTTCTCATTGTATTGATTTCTGCCAATGATACTAAAATAAACGGAATGCTCTGATTTGTATTTCGGATCTCTTTCTTCTGCAACTCATTCCTGATTGTATTATCATGGTCCATATGACATTTATCAAATTTTATGTTCCTGGCTCTTTTTATAAATTCCCTCACATCTATTCCTCTTTTTAACAGCCACCACAATATTTTTCAGCTCTCAATTTTGTCCATAGTTTGATTCGACTGCTTCTGAGAAAGATTTGATATTTGAACTGCATTAAAAACCATAATCTATTCAAAGTTTGGCGATTGTTCTTTGTTATAATAAATTTCTGTGAGTGATCAAATTTCATTTGATTCTGTGGATTAGTTTTATCAAAGTTGAATCTTTTAAACCGAATTTCTAATTTTTTTCTGAATAATGATTCTTAATATCATTTTTATACTTAGTTCAAAGTCTAAAACTACTTTACAGACCATATATACCAGGATTTCGAAATTTGCGAAGCGTTTGCTTTTCAATTGTTTCATATCTTGTAGTTCCAGACACACATACGCACACGTATATATATATATATATATATCTAATTTTATTTTTTTGGTAGTAAACGCCTCTTTAAATAAAACTTTTGTATTATTTACAGCAGTCTTTCTTGCTTCTGTGAAAGATGGCAATAGATCAAAGATGCTAATTAAGAATAATTATTTTTTTTGTATTTTTGCTTCACTGACTTGTCTCTACTGAATTATGCCATCGATTTTTCATATTGAAGTTTAACCTCATCTGTCTTTCTTGGTAAAACTTTTAATAATAACTGAAGTTGGATTTTTTTATTGTAATCATCATTTCAATATAATAGCCATTGAAAATTTTAAAAATTACATTAGTTACAAAACATATTTATTTAAAGATTTTTAATTTATAATATTCAATCTACATTACATAAAAAATATGAACAAATCGAGAAAAAGAACCAAAAGGAGGACAAACGAAAAAAATCTAGACAACATAAGCTAAGTAGTAAACTTCACAAGAGATAGATAAAATTGTACTGACATCATCTAATATTATAAATTAAATTTTACATCATTGGTATAAAACAGGAAAAATATAATTTGGGACATTTCTTTACAATAACAAAACCTTTAAATTTAAATTAGTAGTCTCCTTGACAAAATCGATTTTCAGGTCATAGTTTGGTGAGCATGGAAATATTTAATACTCTGCTATTTCTGATATTAATGTAATTTTATAAATCGAGTTTGTTGTTTTTTCTATCAATTTGAAGGACCAGATGTAATCAATGACAAGTCACTTTTAAATCCATATTCAGCAGCATGTATTCATCATATTTATTTATCGTAGTATCCATTTTTTTTAATCAGTGTACTTCTTACAAGGTCAACTAGTGGTTTTAATTATCTAATTGATTGTTTGGGTTTGATTTTTATAAAACAAATCACAAATAATTAATGTAATACTATACGAAGCAAATAGTAAATTTGACAAACATATTTTGGAATTCGATACAAAATTAAATGATCGCAATCAAAATCAAAAAGATTATTTATAAGATAAAATATGAATCTATTTCAGATATTGATGAAATGATTAGAGATGAAGTTTATTGACAACTTCAGATTAACAAAACAGCATGTTTCCATTTTTAAATTTAGTAAATGAACAAGTTTTACTACTATACTTTGACCACATAAGCCCATTTAATCCATATTTAATAAAATATGAATATTATCATCAAAGTAAATAGCCAAAACAAGAAAATTTTATTGTTTCGTCTTTGCTAGATGGAATTTAAATGTCATTAGCAAGAGATCATAAAGCTCTGTTATTCATTAAAAATAATCTGACAAGATGACCTGTCCGAATAATATTAATAAGTAAAAATTATTAAAGGTAAAAATGATGAAAGAAGTTATTGATTACTGAAAATATTACAATCAAATGAGATTCTTTATTAACAAAATTCTTTATGAAAAACAAAATAAGGATCAGTGTTGTTATGAATGATAGACCCATCAAAAATACATTTAATGCAACTCAAGAAATTGGAATTGATAGTTTAATTGACGTAGATATAGAACCGCAATAATAATTATTAAACGAAATCAATCAAACGTAATAATAATAATTTTTAATTTATCAGAATACCTGCTTTCTCGTTCCCTTTATATATAAAAGAGGAATGATAAAGTATATTTATACATCTTACCTTATAATTAAAACAAATAATATTAGAATATATTCTTTAAGTTTGTGATCATCAGTGATTTTCTGATCCCTGATAGGTAAATTTTAAATTCCAGATCTGTATATATCGATTTCGAAATCCGGGACTATTTAAGAATATAATCGTGACTTTATCAAAACAAGCAAATAATAATAATAATAATAATAATAATAATTTATATTTATTTGTCACGTTTTTCTACTTGCCGATATAATCATTAAATGCCGACAATAATTGACGTGATAGATGAAGCTAATAATTGCAACGAACCGCGATATTATCATTTATCCTGATGTATAAGAGAAATATGTTAAATATTTTTGAAATAAAAAATATGCGAACACAGGTCGAACGAAGTAAATAAATAAATAATATATAATGTATAAAATTCAGCATATTTTGTGTATTGAATTGTCATTGTTCTCTTAAATTGAGATTTAATACGACAATATAAATCTGTACGTTATTCGATATTTGTTTGCATTGTGAAAGCTGAATTTTCGTAAAAATTGCTATTCCCGGTGGTTAAACTTTATTTAACTTATAAATAATAAAATAATTTCCAATAGGATTATTATTTTCAGAATTTTTAATTTGACTAAATTAGATATCATTTCTTGTTTATTTTATAAGCATTATAATTATGTTGATAATATTATGGATATTATTTATTTCATATATATAATGTCATAATTAATTTTTATATAAACGAAAATTGCAATAACCAAATGAAACTTGGGGGAAATCTATTAATAAAAACGTTTAAATTATTTAATTAGATGTTACAAAGTACATTTTATCATTTGCGATCAACCTTCTCATCTTGATCTTTGTGATTTGATTCTAGATATCATGATTTATTGTAATTTGGATTTTAATTGTAGTAAAATTGACTCTAATTATGTCAACAATGAATTTTCAAAAGGTAAAATAAAGAACATTTGAGATCGTCCAGGTTTTCGAAATAATGAATACATGTTTACGTTAATTTAACGTTTTTATTTTGGTCATTGTGATAAAATAATACAAGTCTCTGAAAAAATTAATAACTGTGTACGCCCAATTTCTTAAATTCAGATAAATCATGAATTTGAAATGCTTGTAAATCACAAAAAATAACTTCAGCAAATTTATCGTTTTACATGAAGACTTTCAACGAAAACAACATCACTAATTCCTAATTTTAAAAATATCTTCATTGCACAGATAATTTCCAACGATTCATTCAATGTTAAAACACCATATTTTGAATTCAAACGTTAACCATAAGCCAATTTTGTAGTTGATAGTCAATTATAAAACTAAATAAAAACTGAAACAATATTTCAATAGTAAATGGTATATTCGAAAAAATCCTTTAATATCCATCTTTTTCGTCCAGGTATACATAAAACGTTGATCTACGCAAGTCTCCATTAGTTGTGATAACAAATGACTGCATACTATATTATTCACTTTTAATATTCACATGACGAGCTAAGAAAATTATGATTCATTTATGTTGATGTTGAGTAATATTATGCACTTTTGTTTCGAAAATGATACCTCCAATTATGAAATCTTTCAAACAAATACAAAATTAAATTAATATCAAGACTTTAATTTATATTGATCAAATTTATATTTGTAATGATAATAAATGTAAATCAATTAAATTGAAAGAAATTAAAAATGAATCTTTATTTTTTAAAACTCTGAAATATTTTAGAACTCCCGCTATGGCTGGAGGTCTTTTCAGCATAAAAAGATCTTACTTTTATGAACTTGGTACATACGATCCGGGAATGAAGATATGGGGATCGGAAAATGTGGAAATGTCATTGAGAGTTAGGATTTTTCTTTTAAATATAAATATTAATACAATTTTAATAGAAATAAAACACCATGTTATGTTTATCATTAATATTAAAATAACCTAATAACGGACTCATTGTGAATATAGTTATTGAAAAGGAAAATTTTTAAAATGTGTTTAATTCTCAATGCGAGCAATGAAATTTGCATAAATACTGCTTAAAACTGAAAATTTTAAAATTAATAAAATGTTAAAGAAATTCAGAAATTTTAAAATAGTTTTAAATTTTGTAGTTATTAAGATGATTTCAATTTTAGATATGGATGTGTGGAGGAACTTTGGAAGTAATTCCTTGTTCACAAGTGGCGCACGTTTTCAGAAAACAATCACCATACAATTGGGTGGAAAGCGTTGAAAAGATTTTGACTATTAATCAAAGACGATTAGTAGAAGTTTGGTTGGATGAATACAAGGAAATCTTCTATGCGTTTACTAATAAGAAAGATGTAATTTAAATGACGTAATCCATAGCTTAATTGACAAGCAATCTTTAATTTTGTAGCGCAATTTTTAAACATTAAAAAAAATATTAAAACCTATTTAAAATTTTATGATAATTTTTTTTTACAAAATTTATGGGATCAAATGTATTTATAAAATTGCAACTGATTTTCGAAATGATCAGATTTGAATTTGATTACAGATATTTAGAAAATCATCAATTGAATCAATACTACTTATAATTTTGAACTTACGGAACGAATTCGGATTTAATTAAAACGTCTTTGAACAGACTTCAAACATTTTATGTAAGAAAATATTGATTGTGGATTAACATGGTTCATATTGCTCTATCACTTCAAAGGCGAAATTTAATTGTTTGTCGATTTGAGTGAAAAGTTTAAAGAAAATATATATTTATGAATGATAATTTTAGCAATTCGACATGGGGGACATATCTGAAAGATTGAAGTTGAGAAGGAAACTAAAATGTCATTCATTTCGTTGGTATTTGAAAAATGTATTACCCAGTCTATTTGATCCACTAAGTGGAAAATTTATAGGTTCAGTAAGATTATTTTGTTTGTATTATTAACTATAATGATAATAATTGTTAAATTTTAATATTCTAATAATTACGATAATTGTTGTGATGATTTCACAATTCTGTTTTATTTCATTCTCAAACTCATTGGATCTCAATTAACGATTTTTTTTCTATTAATAATATAAGCAATAGAAATTCAGAAAATTTTCATGTCCCATAATTTTCCTGTTCAATTCAAACCAAATTCTCTCATTCGACAACAGAATATTAATGACGTTTAAAAAAATTTCCATCACTTCAAAATCTGATTGAGTTCCAATGTTTTCCATCAATGTCTACACAAAACACCAATCATCGGGATAAAAAAAAATTTATTCAATTGAATCAAAATCCGTTGTTTAAATTTTCGATATCGAATTTTGGAATTTAATGAAAGCAGAATTTTATTTTCCAAAATTATAGACCAGTTTTTGATGTGGATTGATAAATTAATTTTCCAATGACTATCTCAGATAAACTCTGGTTTTAAATAATGAAATATATAATTTCACATTTCCTTTTCCTTTAAGAAGATTTCTTACTCCATTTATTTCATAATTTTTTTCTCGAATTAAAAAATACGATAAATATGATTTCGATTTTATTCGGGTAAAAGATAAACAAATATCTAACGAACTGCAGTCGTGACAGAACAATGAGAACTATCATTCAAGTATAAGCAGTTAAGGATATTTTACAAAAAGAAAAATTGTTAACAATATCTTATTTCATGCCGGTGGTATTCAAATTATGTGCTAAGAGAGCTATTTTATTTAATTTTGATAATTTTTCGATTGAAATTCATTCGATCAGCGAATTATTATCCTAAAAATATATTTTAAAAATATTTTAAATAAAATGAATAATAAATAATTTTTTGTCATTTATCTTTCAAAATAAATCTCTTGAGATGATCAAGCCAGTAAATGATGTACAAAAATTTATCCGATGGAATGACGACTTGAATAAGCGAATGTTAAATAATAACTGGAAATCAATCGTTGAGTTTGTTTCACAAACTAAGTTTATTTTCAAATAGAAGAATGTCAGAGTGATTGTGTTGTAAAAATTCATCCGAAAACGTTTCGAACATCAAAAATTATGATGAATAATAAAAAATACTTATCAATTGTGACGGATAAGCTGATATGAAACCCAAATGAAATTACTAGAGTTATAGTGAATGTTTGTGGAACTGTTGATAGTTAAAAATACAAATAAACGAATTATGAAATTTGAGAGAATTCGATGTTCTAATCGACATGTATGAGTTAAATTGGATTATAAATGGGTCTAACTATTTAATAATAATTGAAATTCAAAAGGTTTTATTTAGAGAACCTTTATAGCCCTTATGTCGATGTTGGAAACCTATGAATTGATTCAGAGAAAAATAGGAAAAAAACAAATTTAATTTCGAATAATTTCTGTAGATGAGTTTATTAGCACTCATTATAACTTATTTTCATAATGAAATTTATTTACTGGTGATCTCTTGTTGCTATTAAGTAGTGATTAGCTTGAATTGACTGTGATTATTAATTAGTTGGAGTTTTATCGATATTTAGCGGTGTCAGAAGGGTTTAAGATTGACTAAACTATTTAGAAGAATTTTCGGGATTTATTAAGAATGGTCAAAGGATTATGAATTATGAACCAGTTGGTTACCAAGACTCGTTCTTTTCGAAAGACTAAAATCAGATAATATTCATCACAGGTACTTACTAACCAAGAACTGGAAAACTTCAGAAGTGTTAATGAGGAAACTTTTATATCCTTCACGACAATTTAATTATTGATAATTGTATCTCAATTTGATTTACGGTAGTGTTGGATTGGATCGTGTTGATCAAATCGGTAAGTCAATAAATTTCATTATTTAAAATTCGACTCAGTAACTCAGTTGGAGTTTGTAATCTTCTTATATTTTTAAAGCTTAAAATTATCGCGGTCATGGCTATTGATGACTTTCAAATTTCGCACACGACTGTCATACAGTTTAGGACCGATGTCAACAAAGTTCATATTCATAGGAATCATCCAATTCGTCAAATGTAAGTGAGTCTTGATAAATGTAAGCGACAGGTGACATACAATATTCATCAATCAATCACAGATTTATATCGGCATAAATGGCTAATAAGCAATAATTCAAACATAATTGTTCTTTTTATTGTTCGAAAAGACAGATTCATTCGTATACTCTATAACTGTCCTTGGCTTTTTATTCATCACTT
>JBBMOY011742508.1:0-13398 GCA_037951405.1 Platydemus manokwari | reverse complement strand
GCTTCCAACCAACAGAGCAGCATTTACGAAATTGCATGCTTTACGAATTTAATCAAAAACATTCAGCAGCAGAAGCACCATCGTTGTCATGGCAATTTAAATTTCTATTTGAATTTCTATTGCTACGCTTATTAATGAAATGGCAATGTGAATTAACAATAATCTTACAAAATTTTTCAGGCTATTATTAATATAATTTCGCCCACACGCTTACATTTTAATTAATGTGGGTTTATTTGCGATTATTATAATTATTTATTATTATTATGTAATATGAGGTATATTATATTATAAGGATTGCAGCCTGCACGAGTATGTTATCCCGACAGGTATAATAAAGCACGAACATTAAACATTGGTAACGAAAATGTAATGAAATGAATTTTCATTTGTGGATAAAATATTCAAATAGTAATTGAAACTAAAATGAAATTTAAAGTGTCTGCTAAAATCAAATTCTTAAATTTATGAATAGCTTTCGATGTCGCAGTCATTTAGAGAAGAATAATTAATGATACCATTTTGATTGAAATCGGAACGAAATTCAGAAAACCAAACCGATTTAATAAATTAACTGTTAAGATCATTAAGATCGTTATCAGGAGCCGCACAAGGAAATAAATACATATTAGTATTATTCCGACTGCCTAACAAGATGATCTGCGGCATTCTCTATACCAAATGGTAACCCAGAGACCATTGCAGGGATATTTCTATGGAAAATAATGTTTCGAAATGAAGTAACAATGAAAGTTATGTCGGACAGAGAAGATTTCACAAGAGTCGTGATTGAGAAATAAATATATAATCGAAGATGGTTTAGTGGAAAGTTTCAATGACGACCATAATTGGAAATATCTGTAAACTTCGAAATAAATTTCAATCTTTGCTTTTACATTTCAGAACCATACGAATACGAGCTGCACATAAGTGGAATATATAATTGATTTCAATCTTAGGAATAAAAATGATAGTACAAGTTAGCTCTAAAAGAGGAATTTGAATCGTACAATGTTATGGAAACAATGCAGAGCTACAATGAGAATACGGGTTGGAATATGATTGTACCTCCAAGTACCACAGTAAGAATAAAAGACAAATAGATAATAAATTAGAAGAGAAGTTAGATAATTTATTTGAAAGTTATGTTTTATTAAGAATATAAGGTGCAGAAATAAAATTTGGTAGATATGGTTATAGGTTTAAGAACAATGATTGAGAGATAAGAAAATCTTGACAAATGTAATATGCATAATGCTTGGAGAAAGGAGGTGGATACAAGTTATTGCTTTTGATCAAAGAGTTGAGATAAATACTTTGATAGTTTATGTTTATAATCGTTTAAGACTTGAGTTACTGAATCATTAATACTTCTTGCTTTTGATTGTGATTCGCGGTTGTGTTACCAATCGTATGAAACAACAGTAACCACAAATTATTGCCGAATATTTAACGAACACCACAACGATTTATGTTATTAATATTAATATGACATAATAGCTTTGTTGTATTTATCTGACAAATAACCATTCCGTAGATATGAAATAATTCATTAAATTATGAGACACCGTATTTTCCGTTGTATGAGCGTTTGTTCGCGAATAAATGTCCTGCGTTTTAATAATGAAGATCACTGATGCTTATATTCCCGTGTAGTGATGCATTATAAATTGTAAATACTTTCATAAATTTCAAGATGTTCACTCTATATGTCACGCAATATACATCGATTTCTTTTATTGCACTTTATTTCTTTATCTTGACACCAGGAGCGAGTGGTCATTTACAGCGCTAAAGTCCAGACCGTCTAAGGCTTTTGCAATACACGTCAATTTGCTTTGGAGTGATTTCTTATAAAGTTGAAATTTGTAAAGGTTTTCCCTCTTTCTTTTTCAAAATTTTAATTAAACGATATCTTGTTTTACACAACGGATCGATATAAATACATGAATTAAAATTATGAATTGATACTGTTTGGGAACATAAAATCGACATTCAGATATTGATTTTAGATTTATAAATTTTAAAACATAGCCACATTAAATTGGAAATGAGATCTTTCGCACTTTATTAATTATTATATTACTTTATATAATAATCATTAGTTTCCGAGCTCCGTTTCTGTAATTCGATAAATATTTGCTGAGTCGATATTTACAAACATCTAATTCTTGGTTTAATCTCTCAAAGTTTCAGTCCGATTTGATTCTATATTTTATATTTTTTGTTATACATTTACATTTACAGCCATACCGGTTTCATGACTTCAATGCAGTCCAATCATTTTTTTGTGTGAATTTTATGCATTTTGCTTACCTAGATTTTCCGATTATCAAACGAGATTTTTTCAATTCGTGATATCGTAATCTGCTATTGGGTTGTTAAATGGAATTTTATTATTATTGTTATTATTATTATTATTGTTATTATTACTATTATTATTATTATTATTATTACTATTATTATTATTATTATTATTATTATTGTCATTATTATCAGTGTTAATATTATTATTATCTACATCAAATAAATCACACATGGAAGAAAAAATGCAGAGTTTTACGTTGGGTAAAAATTTTAAAAACAAAATGGAATCACTAGTATAAAGAGATCAATATCAGTGAGTATGAATGTCACAAAAATACATCAAATTTACTGACCGAAAAACTATCACTAGTTCAACGGTCGCATTGTGTTTTATAGTGGTCGTAGGATCGTGAGTTTTTACTGGCGCTGCAGAATCATTGTTGTTCATCCTCTTTCATTATTGGTTCTACATATTTTTCTAGACAGCTGGTTTGTCTGTTGAGCTTCTTACTGTTCTATACCTGTATGCGCATATGATGTGTGCGCACACATTGTCATTTGAGATTGTATGCATTTAAAATCTAATGTTTTTCAAGATTCTAGTATTCCAAGGATCATTAATTTTATTGAAATTCTTTATCGTTTTACCTTATATGAATATATAATATCCTTTAGTTTTTAAGGAGTGATATACTTAAACTTAAAATCTTCTTAATTCGAAAAGACATTTAGATGAGCTAAAGATGGAAAACTAATTCAGGCTTAACAGCCCATTTAAATAGGGCACCTCATTTGATCAACTAAACGAGGCTCATTCAATTTGTGTTGTCCAACATAATCAGGGATATATACACAATAAAATGCGTAAAAAAATAATTAAATTATTTTGTATTAAATTTTCAAATAATTCATTAAAATTTCCGGCTTAAGTTAAGACAAAGAGTCCTTTGACCTACTTTCGTTGTTGTGAGGTTGAAAATTTAAACGACGATTAATAATTATAAAAAATATTTTTAATTGTTTATATTATAAATATTTAATATTTATATTGCTCGGGCAATTATTGTAATCTCTCAAATATTTTAAAAAGTTATTTATAAAATTTTAAAAAATTAAAATTTGTTAAAAATAATTTTTATATTAATTGAAATGTGAATTATTAAAGGTTAAAAATAATATAGTGTTTGTTTAGAAACTCTGTAATATAAAATATATTCTTTACACTTTGCGAATTGAGTTTTGAATATAACATAAAAAACGAAGTGTTAGCATTTAACAATTATTATTATTATTATTGCTATTGTTATTATTAATATTATTATTATTATTAATATTATTATTATTATTTGCTCAGATAATTATTTTATGAAACCCATTATAATTACACAACAATTCCTAATACCAAACATACAGTATTCGGTGCTGGGTTAATTCCCAGTGGTTCACCACCACCAAGGAACTCTTTTTCAGTTTCTTTTCTTCTCTTTAATGATATGCTTAAGTTCAGCGAGTAATCTCATTTAATCTGAGGACGGGATAAGAAAAACATTAACAGTAATTGCTTGATATAAAAACAATGACTAATTAAATGAATCAGAACAATAAAGATAAATTTCGATAACAAACAGCATACGAGAACACAGCTCATCTGTCTGTGGTTCTTGTGTATTGCTATTAGATAAAAAGTCAATAGAAAATTGTCTAATCGTTTAAAGCAGTCCAGAATCATCTCATCTTTAATGGAATAATGTTAAAAGTTATTTAAAACTATAAACAAAATTCCAAAGAGACTGCATATTTCTATGCAGGTATTCAATGAAGAATACTATCACCTTAAAAAGACACTTTCAATAGAGCATATATAAATGTTATAATATCGATAGTGAATCTTTCAAAACATTACTATTCAACGTGATGATAGGCATTATGCCGACCATCAGACAGTTCTGGTTACGGTAAACCATAGCCGCCATATGCGTTCTAGTTGTCAATGATTAGAGTGTTTTTGCAGGTTACATTAATTCGAATTTTTTATTTACTTGTCGTCCCGATATTTAATTCATCTTTATGTTGCTTTATTATTTATAAAAACTTGCTATTTCTTATTGCTTATATTCTACTGGTACATTATCTTATTTTATTTATTTGTAATGTAATGTTAAATGACCATTGTTATTTTATTTTCACTTTATTAGTACTTACTCTCATTTCGTCTACTCCGAGTTTATAACTGTTATATCCAATATCTAATAGCGATATCCAGAATTTTCTCTAACTAAGGAAAAATATTTTTTAAAAAAGCATTGGGAGAAACTTGTGAGTATATTTTTTTAATTATCGAACATTATCGATCATGTAAAACGTAATCTTGATTTAATATGCTTGATCAATTTTCATGACACATTAGATATGGTTATTCAGAAAGGAAAGTTTTAACAATATCTAGCATATAGTTTAATAGCAAAATTCAATGCTACAATATCAGTGGCATTTATAATCGATCTGTTTTAAAATTCCTTCAAAATATAAAAACAAAATCAATCATATCGTCTCAAAATTATTGGCCTATTTTATTATAAAAAATTAATACTTTTTAAAAGCTTACCTTTGGAACTTCGACCGTTCTTTTGTACCAAACATATGCCGATGTAATCATTGCTAAAATACAATGACAATAACATTGTTGCTCAATGGAAATAAGATCTTGAGTTGAGAGTACTGGTAACTATAAATAAAAGTTTTTTATATAAATTAATTCATTAATTCTTTAGTGTTCAAATAATTCTTCTCTTTTATTTTAGTATTTGATACACAATGGATCAATATGTGCATACGTTTTAAATAATTGTAAAGTAGGTGTTTGTTAAGATCGATTTATTTATCGAAATTCAATAAAATTCACAAACATTACTTCATATTTTTGTCACCACCTGTTATCAAACTGACTTTCACTCTGGTTGTTGATAGTGCGAAGCAATGGAATCACACATTTCTAAACAATTACTTTGTTATTGGCGTGCATTCACTTTCAATGACTGTTAGCCAATCACACAAAAGATGGATCTCAACAGCATGCGTATATTTAGTTACTACGCAATCATTTATTATGATAACAAAGTGATACACATTGTCCTAACATTAATGTTAACCGCTTTTCTTTGAACTTAAATTGAAAAGTCAATGCGGATGAAATGCATTCCTCTTATTTATATTTCAGATTCAGCTGACTAATTTATTTTATAAAGTCTAAAATTTTTGAGGTTTCAGCATTGTAAATTGAGTTTGATATTTGTTTATCTCAATCAACACACATTAAACACTGCTCTATACCGGTATAATAAACGTGACTGTTAACTAAGTGTAAACGGTGGTTAACTCCTTACATAACGTATTTTCATTTTGTAATTCATCATAAATTAAGATTTATAATTAAATTTATATCATAACTTTTGATAAAATTAATTTAAAGAGTTCTTTAATGGTTATATTTATTACAACACAATTATTTATTTTTCGCTCCTCTCTCTTAACATACTTTGTTTTAGTAATCGGAAGTTTCATAAAAACGAAAGGTACGTATTCAAATTACTTAAATCTTTATGTGAATATCAAAATAACAAAATATTTTACGAAATTATACTAAATATCAAAAATTCATTTTTAATTATTTTCGTGACTGTCTAATAGATATACAATTTGAAGATGAAAATTTGCATTGAATAATTTCTTTGTTTGTTTATGGGAGTACCGTGTTTTTCTTGTTTATGGAATTATTTTTGGTGACTATTATTTTAACATTAAAAATTGTTACTTAATTCAATTCTTACATCATTATTATCAAGAATCAATAAAGTTCCGCCCTTGTACGCATTCAGTAAAGATTATAAAAAAGCCTCGAAAATTGTTAAGATTGTATTTTTAGATTAAGCATTTATTTATTAATTATAGTAAAATATACATTTTAGAGTGGTCGTTAAAAATTACGCCACAGAGATCAATAAGTTCAAAGCTCAAAAAGGTAGCATAAAAGTGACTACGTGTAATTGTAATTACTAGATATAATGTTTGAAGTATTCTTTATTAAAAATAAAGTGCATACCTAGTTTTGAACTAAATTGTATCAACGAAATAATTTTCTGTTAACTTTGAATTTTAAAATTAGAAACTAATAATAAATCTAATTAACATAAGAATTAATTATAAGAATTAATTATATATATTCTGCCTAATTTTATTAATTACCAGTGATTTAATTTCCATTTAGCATTGTGTTGTAACAATGTTTAATTTATACAAATTATTTTAAAATTTAAACAAATTTTTAAATCATATTATTTTCGTAAGATTTGATTAGAAATTGTTATATTTAGCCAAATGATGAAAAAACCAATTATATCTGAATACCTTTTCAATATATTCCCACAAACATCCTGATTTCATTAAATTTTCTAATTGATTTTTCAAAGTTATCCAAGGCTCATAGTATTCGGGAATTTCGATCTAAATATAGAAATCAAATTATCTTTTATAAAAACAAAATTCAATTCAATTTGATAAAATATTAATTAAAAATTCATTACTAATTTGTTTCGGTTTATGATAAATCCAGTTGTATCATTTATAAGATAATTTGGAAATTCTATCGTCGACATTGTTAAGAATTAGTTTGATCGAATAACAAAGGTCAAAATTAAAATCATTCAAAGTGCAACACTTTTGATAACAACGGAGTAATAAAACATTAAAACATTTTTTAAAAAAATCAATAAACAACTAAGGGTAATTAAAATTTTTCGGTTTAAGTTAAGAAAAGGTTTCCTTTGGCCTACTTTCGTAAAGGTGAATTTTCGCGCATGAGATAATTTTATAATTTAATTTATATGTAAATGCGATGTTTGATTAATTCGTATAATTCAAAGTCTAATAAGTACAAAAAATTGTTTCAAAATCAAAATCCTACTCTAGTCACTTCTATACGATTACTTTAATTTTTATAAAAAACTCGTATAATTTCAAATGTTGCATATTGATAAACACATAGTTAAAGAAATATGAATTACTATTTGATGCCAGCCATATTTTAATATTTCATGAATTATGTTGATGATGGGGAATCGTGAATTTTAAAAAATAAAATAATTGCGAAATAAATCTTACTAAATAATAATCTATGTGTAACATCATATGACTTAAAGTTTTTATTTTTGAATAATGATTCATGTGTACCTGAATTTATTATGAAATGAAAAACGTTTTCAAATAAATAAAAATAAGAAATGCAATAAAAAAGAAATTAAGTCAACAATAAATAAATAAATGATGAAAGAAATTTAATAAATTGAATAACAGGAAGTGGTAATTAAAATTTAGAAAATAAATTAACGTGATTAGTTGATAAATTAAAATATTACCTTTTAAAAATGACATCAAAAGAATTTATTAATTTGAATAAAAAACACGAAAAATCAAATGTAAAGTAATAATTAATGAAAATATTTTCAAGTTCATAAAATATAATGTTATTAATAAATTTTTGAATATAAACATTGATGTACATAAAACAGCAGACACTCAGCAATGTCGCACTTTTTCGCTCTTTTGGGCACCCATTAGTTAGTACTTAAACAATCACATTTGATGAAGAAATTTCACACCAGAATATTTCAATTAAAAATTTTAAGTATTTTGAAACGTGCTAATAACTATGAAATTGTGGATTACTATTACATAATTAAACGAGTTACTGAACATTATTTTTGAAAGATACCGAAATTTGAAGGATGATGGAAGCGTTACATTTATTGAAATAGTAAGAACAAAGTCACAAATCATTGTGAAATTTATTTATTAATTTTTAAAATATAAAACAATATTTAAGCCAAGATAACTAACTTATATTATCTAACTACTGTCTACCATGACTTTTTAGGTTTTTTACAACTATTCTTTCTTCTAAATTTGTAATGACCCTTGAAGTCAATAAGCACTTGATTGTTAAATTTTAAATTTCTTAGAAGCTCTTCATATTGGAATCTTGCGATTTCTGTCTCCAGCCAAACTTAGAGATTCTGGTATAACAGCTCTCTTCTTTCCATTTGTACTACACACCGAGATTTAAAGAAATAGCTCGTAGTTTCTAAAATTGAAAACGTAATAGCTTTTCTTGACTACTCAATTGACTCCGGTTTCTGCTTTTTGCATTCATTTTAGAATACAACCAGGCAGTATCGGTTCGTTAAATCTTTCTCAATTTGTCGTTAATGATAAATGAGTTCTCAAAGTGTTGATAAAGCTTGCCTTTTTTAGTCTCTCGGTGTATCATTAGTCAGCAGAGATTTTCATTTAACACTTACTGGTGCTAGAGTCACCTTCCAAAATTATGTAATAAATTTAAATTTTACAGAAATTTTATATAATAATATTGGGAATAAGAATAATAAGACTATTATTAGGCATCGAGATCCACAACTTTATGCTCTTTCGACCTCTTTAGTTCTTCCCAATCTTTTTCAGACTACTCCAAGTGCTCAAAGCCGCTTGTTCCATGTCACTTTCTTTCTGTTTGGCTGTGTATGTCGTTTTAATTGGTGTTGTATGTAACCAACATGAGTTCTGTTAATTATTTTAATTAATCAAATTAAAACACTCCAAATTTTCAATCAATATGATTTATTTATAATATAAAAAATTTCCTTGTACACAAACTGGATAAACTCAAACCGAATTTATGATAACAAATGGGTGAATTTATCTCTTCGGGAACGTGAGAACGTATCCATAGGTGCATAAGATATAAACATAAAGTTTAAGATATGTGTTTTAAAGAGGTTTATCCTTTAGTCAATATTAACTTTGCTTTATTATATTATTATTGTCAATAAATATTAAAAGTCGTTATATCGAATTCCCAAAGCTTGTTTGATTATTACCAGAATTTTATATTATTTTTATCGAAACTCCAAAGTTCCTTTCGAAGTAATTTCGTAAGCGAATTTTGATGGAAATACATCAGCTTACATAAATGCTGAAATTCGGTACTTTGTTCCTTGAATTTTCCATCACTTTTGTAAATTTTAATCATTTTTTATCATTTTGCTCCTTAATTATTTAATTATTAACCTTAAAATTAAAACTTCATTAATTTGGTTGACATTATAAAATTTTCTTATATAATTTGTCAACCTTTAAATTTATTAACTAAATTATTTTTTATTCTTAACTAATTTTTGATTATAACTATTGATTTATAAATAATATTATATATTTTATTTAAATATTATAAAGCGTACATAAAATAATCAGATACTTACATATCAAATATCATAAAAATTGTAATCAATTATCGAATTTGCACAATTATAAAAGTTATAATCAGATATCATATATGCATAAGACTTAAAGTAAACTGTCATCAATGTTTGAGTATATTTCTGGATTGTCAAATAAATATTTTTAAAATGAATATTTTGAATTGTCGAATAAGTTGTTGGGGCAGTACCAGTAGTATTTCTTACTGACTGAAATAAGATTACTACAATACTGATTAGAATATTGCGTTTTGAATAGAAAAGCTTGTTTTAAACCTAAAAAACCGTTAAGAAATAAGAAGACATAAGACAAGTACATGTAATAGCAACTAATCAGAAACTTTTAAATCACCAAAAGTTGTACTTGTCCAATGGATGGGGAATGAAATACAGAATTCTAAAATGCTTAAAGTTTGACATTAAATAATGTTTAACTTTTAATATGTAGTAATTTTAAAAATATAAAGTTGCTACATTATTCTTATTTAAAACTTTTAATTTCAAATTTTGGAAATTAAATAAATTCATCATTAACTGAAAATTTTTTTACTCACAATTTAGAGGAAACTATACTTTTTGATAGTCTGTGTTTAAATAATCAGCTGTAAATAAAAGTCGTTGCTTCTGTTTAAAACATATTCTTTTGATTTATTTTTCTTGAAATCTTTGAGATTTATTAATAACTGATTTTAGTTCTCAATAAATAAACAATTTAAATATGGAAGTTTTGAATAGAATTAAATCTCAAGTCACTAACGTTCTTCCGGGTAATCCAATTACGAAAGATTTTGAAATATTAAATTTATCCTGTCTATGTGGACCTAGCTTATTATGGAAAGTTTATGATGCAAAGATTCGGTCTAGCAAACAGGTACAAATATTAAATCATTTTTCATTCATTTATATATAAAGTTTTCTATATGTGTTCATCAAGTTCAAATAAATTGAATTATTCTTAAATTTTTTAATCATTTTATTGATGTAATTTTTTAAATTCAATTTTATGTTGATTAATTATTATAATAAATTATTAATGCAACCATGTTTAAAGGATGCATCTGTATGGATCTTCGAGAAAAAAAATTTGGATAAAATGAGTAGACATTTGAAAGAAGATGTTATCCAGATAGCTAAAAAAGGTGTTATTAATCTAACAAAATTAAGGCACCCGAAAATATTATCTGTGGTCCATCCTCTTGAAGAATCCAGAGAAAGTTTAGCATTTGCCACAGAACCGGTATATGTATGTTTGTCTAATATTTTCAATCCCGATGCAAATTTACCAGCAAATGTCCTCTCAGAAATTAAGGAACACAAATTATTTGATACAGAAATAAAACATGGAATCTTACAAGTTTGTTTAACTCAGAAATGACATTGAATATTTATCGTTTTTATCCTTCTTTATAATTAAGATTTGTGAGGCACTGGCGTTTTTGCACAACGATTGCAGACAATTCCATTTAAATATTTGTCCGGAAAATATTATCATTATCAAAAATGGATCGTGGAAATTGAGTGGTTTCGAATTTTCGGTGGCATCTGCAGTAGGTTCCAGCAATACAGCGAAAGATTCTGTGGGCGATCAGGTGATAAGTGTTGCGGAATGGCAGAATTCTTATTCTCCTATCGCTCAACCGAAACTCAACAGCTGCAGTCCGGAGATTAGTTTGCAGGTTGGATAATGTGTTAATTTCTTTTATCATTATTTTTGTTCTTTTATTTATTTTTCCTTAATTGATCTACATGATATAAATGATAAATAATAATTATTATTTCCCAAAACACCATTCTCAATTGACAATAATCTCAGGGACGAGCTGTAGCTGCAAGTGACATGTTTTCATTGGGAATGCTTATCATATCACTTCACAATGAAGGGAAGCCTTTATTCGATTGCAATGATGATATCAACGTTTATAGGAAAAATGTGAATGAGGTTTGTATTTATTGTTGCAAATGATCGATTCTGACAGATTTCGCGTTGCCAGTTGAACAATATTCGACTATCTCTACTCCAATGTCTACCCGAATCAATCAGAGATTATGTTAAACTGTTACTCAAATACGAGAGCAGTTTGCGACCAGATGCTCATCAATTGTCGAAGGTAGTTTTTCTATTCGATTTCTTAACTTTGATAAATCTTAAAGCAAATCTTTTCATCGGTGTTAGAATTAGTGTTCATAGGCAGTGTGTTTAAATCAATATTGAGATCCATTCAGAAATCGATTAAGAAAGGAACAATTGGAACGTCATGAGTTTATTATTTGTTTTCGATCGTTGTAAGGAAGCGCGGGGGTAAAATTAAAAAAAATTTAAAAAAGAAAAATAAAAAAAATTGAAAAAACTTAAAAAAAAATAATTGAAAATAATTCTAATGAGATTCTATTGCATTAATCTCCCATTATTTATCCTCCCTATCGGCCTATACACGATTGGCGATAGAAAACCAAATTATTTTATTGCTCCTCTGTACCAAGAAAATATTGCCTTTCATTCATACTGATGAAGTATATTTAATTTTGCATTATTTTTATTGGATCTTCCTAGCAGAGAATTGGCTTGTGCGCTGTAGTTTGAAAAATAAATACTTTGATCGATATCGAGTTCAGAGTAGTAATAATGATTCATTCGAAAAATAACGGTTTGCCAATTCCGTTCGTACCTGTCACATATTAGAGTTATACACACCATGCTTGTGTGCAATTGGCGGTTAATTACAATAATAGAATCTATAGAATTATATAATAATAGAAGAAACTATTTATTATAAGCATAGATTCATCTGAATTAGTAGAAAAATCGATATGGGTTCTATTTTATTTATATAAATGATCCTTGGATTTTTGAATGGTTATAACAGTTAACCAATGAAAATGTCGGTATTTCTACCATTGGGCCATTTTATAAGTCAGTTTCATGCTCTTAATGCCTTTTCATCTATACTTAGAATCTATAATCCATCAAATTTACAGATGATATTCCAAAGGCTGATTTTGAAAATGATAAAATATTGACAAAATTAGCACGAGTACACTCATCTTCGGTCTTTTATTTGTCAATAAATTGATAAATTTTTTCGCCATGATTCAAAATAATAATGCCAGATTATGTGAACTTAATTAAAAATAAAAATTATTTTTTTATTATGCTTATTTTAATTCTTTTAAACACACCCACGCACACACACATTCAACAAAAAGTTATTCACCAACTTAAAAATTATTGTTGATTTCAAGCTTAGATCTCGTATAAAAATTTAATTAGATTAAAAAGTCACCAGGGAATCCAAAATTAATTTATGAAATGTAAACTACCATAAGCAATGAGATAACTTGACATGCGTATTTTTGTCTGACAAAAATTATTGATTGATTATATGAATTATGAAGACAATCGATTCACAGTGCTTGATTTCACTTTACTTCATTTCTCTAAAAGGTCGCAGTGATTTTATAAAAAAAAAACACTTTGCTTATATGTGTAGATCCTTAAATAATTAACGGATTTCATAATTTTTAATGTTGGAGCTTGCATTGCAAAATATTTCAACTGAAAAATTGATTACAATTTTTGTCACGTGAATAATATTGTGTGAGTAAAAGGATTATTTTCGGTTTACGTTTTGTAAATAATGTTTTATTTCATATTAATATTTTGGGAGTTTTTCTTCAATTTAGCTGGCATCATTTCATATTGTTTACCGCAGTGATTCGATCGATTGACAGTATATACGTTATCAACATAGCGAAACATAGTTGAGTAATTTATTAAGATTTATAA
>JBBMOY011741397.1:0-13402 GCA_037951405.1 Platydemus manokwari | reverse complement strand
TAATAATAATAATAATAATAATAATAATAATAATAATAATAATAATAATAATAATAATAATAATAATAATATTAAAACAATTATTTCCTCCAATCATTATTATAATCAATATTATTATTGGTTTTATTTGCATTATTGTAATTATTAAAATCATGCCATTTTAAATTCTTTTCAATTTGTTGTAATCATTTCTGGTACTTGTCTGCGTAGAGAATAACATTTGATCGGTAATTCAATCGATCCATTTTTCAATGTCAATCAATGGAAGATTATATTTGTTTTAGTCAAACAATCAGCGTTGATATTGGCTTGGGGTTGTTGTGGAATTTCTTGTCACAATTTTGTTTGGTTTTTACCTCGGGAACAGACGCACATATTAATAATAAAATGTTTGCAGAGATTTTAAATAATAAAATTTGATCAAAGTAAACGGCAAATATTTGCTTTCAATTTTAAAAATCTGGGTTTAAGTTTCAATGTTTTAATGACTTGAACAGATTTTTATAATAATATAATCTATTGATTTAAACAAAAATGATTCATATTATAATTACAACAAAAAAATTAATATGTAGTTTGAAATTATTGTGCATTCAATGTAGTTGGGAGGGGGTCAAATACCCACCTCTCAAAATAAACCACTAGGCTTTAAAAAAGACAACAATCAAGATTTTTTTCGAATCACAAGATCGTCTACTCAGCGGAGATACAATCGTAAGAATATGATGTCACAATTAGAATCGCAAAATACGGTTTTTAATTAGGGCCTCGTCCTAGAAATCAGTTAGGATGATTGTAATAAAATATCATTTTCATTTTTCTTTCGGTATTTTAAATTTCAAAGCAAAATGCACTCCATTCGGATTCTATCCGTTATTTTTCAATAACTGATTCAATTGGTAAACCCTTTACAATGCCGACATTTCCCATCGATTTTCCATCATCTTCTTTGGGCCACTTTTGATTCACTTTTATTTGCATTTTCCGCGCGGAAACCATTATCCATACAGATTGAAATCGAAATATAAATTTTTGTTTTCAAATTAAAACTTTTTCATCTCTATGTCATTGCAAAAAAGATTCTCGTTTTTTTTCTGTTCTTTTTTTTGAAAAGAAAAAAATACAAATTAAACGAAATAAAGATTGCAAAAACTGATTTGTCTTTGTGTTCTCCGACAATTTCAGGATTCATTAGCATTTAATTATATTTCTTTGTTTTACTAAATCATTGACTAATGCCTTTAACAATCGGAGATCTGTAGCAATTAATCGACTAATTAGCAAATCAATTATTATATTAATTCTAAAATGTGTTGTTAGTAATTTCTTAGAGATGGAAATGTCAATTTAGACTCATTACATGAATCATAGCTCATTTAATGTCAGTAAAAGGCATTTAATTGTTATGAGAACAAACGGGAATGAATCCTATAGTTCTTTGAAAAAAATTGTTTTCATTTTCATCAATATTAAACGTTGTGGACAAAACTATTCTTGCTCAAGTCTGTAATTGCACCATTCACTGGAGGGGCCAGTTGGCTTATGTTCTATTTGTTTCGATTCGTTTTCTTCAAAAGCCCATTGAAGTAACTCACAATACGACTTCAAAGTTAGCAAACAGAAAATTATTTAAGTTGAACAACACATGTACTGCTTGATTTGAATCCTAGCATATCAATAGTGCTGTGCCGTTTGCGAATGAGGAATTAATGGTAATTTCAGAACCCAAAATTCATCACCGATTCAGATGCGAAATCAATATGCCTTTTTAGAACAATATATAAATACACATATTAGCAGTGGCGATATAATCACAGATAAGCTAATCGATAATTGAATAAAGTAATTGCCATTAACTAAAATCAATTTAAATTTCAATATCAATATTAAATATAAAAATGAAAATAAAATTCTATTATATTTATGTTATATTTATATTTATACCAATCTTGTTGTTGGATCTTACGATTCGTTATGAACATCAAAATACATTCTATTATTCAAAGACCATCTCAACAAAAATCAATAATTTTTTATTAGGATTTCTAAATAAGCCCTAATAACTGTGCTTTGCTTTTTCGATTTTGTTTTGTTAGATGAGCTCATAATTCGTCTTTGTAGTATCTATTTGTGCCAGTCGTACATAATGGAATTGAAAAGAACCCTCCAAATGAAGCAGGACATATTAAAATATGTTAATTTATTGGGGTTTGTGACGGAGATCAGAATTCCATATATACTCAATGTTTTACTTGAAGCACCTACAATAAGGTACATTTGTATAAAACACTGATCAATATTATGCGCCATTCTATCTCATATCAGTGAGATTTGCCTCAAAATTCCTGGTTTTGTTCCAAGAGTATCGTGAGCTTCATCCAGAAATTGTTAAGGTTCGTCAAAAGGCTTAGTGCATTTTATAGCATTAAAATAGCTTGCAATTTTTATTTTATTATTTAGTAACCAATTTGTTTCATTGTTATACTAACAAGCCTTGATTATTGATTAAATATTAATTACAGATGATTGCTCATTATGATTTTTGTCAACGAGTTTAGGAATTGAGATAAGGTAAATAAACTGAGACTGATAGTTGAAATATATCAGTATTACCACACTTATTGTCTTCATGTAATGAAGTTGTACGAGGTGAAAATTAAAATAACAAAAATGATCATTACACCTACCGCCTTAATCAGAACTCAATGAGACTGATTAAGACGATAATGATATCAAAAAGAAAAAAGATTAATAATAATAAAATCCAAATAATGCCCGAACATGACAAACTATTGAATATCATTGAAATATTCAATATTTAGAATTTTAAACTGTGTAAGTACAAAATTTTAAAGCACTATTGTAAATTTAACTCAATTTTCTCCTTCATGCGTTTATTGGCTTAAGTTTCTATAAGAGATTTAAATATAGTAACTCCCAATTATTTAAATTTTTATTTGATATAAGCTTTAAATTTAATGGTGTAATGACAAGCTTAAATATAATTAATCGATTGATTCTATTGATTCTTTAGTGAAAATTATTGATATTCTTCGAATTGTTGGATGTTTTCATTTCATTAAAGTTTTGAATTGAATAAGAATTTAAGAAATTTAACAATAGAATGTATTTTCTAGCGGAATTTGAACACATTTTTAAAAAATTTATTTAATTTTATTATTAATTTATTTATTTATTACTTCTAAAATTTATTTCCAAAATCAAATACCATAATTTTTAAATACTCACAGGAGTTAACCAAATTAAAATTATTATGATAATAAAATTATATATATTAAAATTATGTAAAGCTTTGTATGTGATGTGTCATTGACCAGATTCTCCACAGTCACAGTTTCCTGAGACGCATTTGTGAATATATTCATCTAAATAAAACAATGGTGACTTCTGGTGCCAATAGCGGTGTTGGTTTGATGTATCGTTAGTGAAATAACACCGAGACGCCGCCAAACGGATTAAAATCATTTAGAAAGAATTCTAATTTAAAAATTCAACGCACATGTGGCACACTGAAAATTTTCATTATTACACTGAAAAATTTCATTATTACACTTAAAATCTCGATTTTATTATTCTCATTTCAAAGAAATCTTTTGAAGAAAATTGATTCTATTATTCTTGTTTCTAAAGAATATCCCATGGAAAAGAATTATTAAGTAATAAAATTTTGTGAAAAAATCATTTTCGCTCAAAGTTATTGGATTTATTAATTTGGATAATTAATCCCTTGCAGCACTGTGCTGAATGTTAAAAACAAGACCCTAATTTATATAAATAGCATTAACTGAGATAATTACAGTCCAAGCTCTGTGATCTTCGTGTTCTAGTCTTTAATGAATTAATAAACCACAATCAGCGCCAAATAGTATTCGACAACACATCTTACATCAACCAATTTCAATTACTGTCTGTCATCCGAGACCAGTCATCGAGTTCTTTTATCCAGCAAGTCTAATCTTTACTGGGAAAAAACTCAAAATTTCAATTCGAGTTTAAAATGCATATATAATTGTATAACTATTATTATACTCACATTGTCCATAGTTGATTAAAAATTTAATGGACTAATAAATAACTGGCTATTTGAAAAATCATATTAATCATTAATTTTCTTATTTATTTGATTCTTATTAATATAATCTCAATTTCCTTATTTCTTTATTGTTTAATAGAGTTATTATCAAATTATATTCCAAGTTAATTTTGTGTACATTTTAGTTATTATTTTTATTTATTCAATTGATATGATTTATTAAATTCTATTTAAACGGAAAATGTCCACCAGATCGAACGTAATTCAATTAATTAAATACCCTTCAAAATCAAACATCTGATAATTTTCGGGATCTTGGTGAATTTCATTTTTAAAACTTTAACTCCATGTTATCAACACTGCCTACATCTTTAAAATCTCTTTTGAAATCTATGAACCTCAAAAAGTAATTGATCTATTAAATGTTCTTTCGCCTCGATATCCGACAACGTGTTCGAAGACAAGATGAATGGAGTAAGATAATGTTTATTTATTAATAAAACAACATCGCACCACTAAGTGATCTCAAAAGTTGGAGAAATGACAGTGAATGTAATACTTCAGTAATTATGTTATCATGAGAACCACATGGCACTTAATAAATCAATAACAAGACGGTTGCTTTTATAAAATGCTTATTAACAATGCAAATTACATTTGTTCATCAACGATACTTGTATACACTAAACGACAAGTATTTTGGGCACAATTCTCGAAATTTTTTAGTAACTCCCTTCGTGCTATCGGGGTGAAACTAGATACAATATTGAGCTAAGCTCTATAAATAAGAAGAATATCAGTGTTTGTATGTAAGTTAATATGATTCTATAATTATTAAACCTTACTACTTCTGGGTATGCTTGTCAATCGTTTCGTGAACTTCTAGTGAAATTGCTTGAGATAAAAGGATTCTTGTAAACACATGCATTGTACTAAATAAGCAATCTTAGAGAATTTCTACGAGCGACTCATCAAAACATATATAAGGAAAATCTGCAATTATTGGATGCATAATTTACAATTAAAAACGACACAGTAACAAGAACACATTCGATTACATTCAAAAGAGGGAATATTATTCCGTGTTCTAGTTTAATAAAAAGATCAATGAAATGAAATATCATCACAGTAATAGAATTTTAGGAAATTATAACAAATCGCATACTAATGTGATTGAATTACCGGTTTAAAATCAAGACACTGGCTAACGCCACTCACCCGCTCTTCACATAAAGATCAAAATCATAAAGTTTATCACTGTTCGTTGATGTTCAGAACTCATGAGATTTATATAAGTCGGGGAGATCTTCAAGAAAAACAGTTATGCGAGTATATTGCAAAGTAACCACACAGACCCAAAAAATAACGTCTTTACGATTATTTATTTAATGACCTGCATTATGTTTTTCGTAACTGAATTTATTATGGAAGAGAGAATATCTCGATCATTAAATTTATTCCCTTAGTTTATAATATAAATGGACCTGAATATTTTTCATGTCAAGATTATTTCAAGATTAATTTATTAGGCTCGAAAATAATTGACTAATAATTTGCTATCGTTACTTTTTATTAAGGTTATTTTGGATGGCTAAGTTTATTATTAGGGAAATTTTAATGGATTCTGCTTATTAATATAAGTGTTAAATTCTTTCAATGTGATGGTTAGTATTACATTTTTAATTTATATATTAATTTAGTTGTTTTTATTTCTTTTCATGAACTTCCGAGAATTGTATAAACCTAAAACTTTTTCATAAAACATTCAATATTATTTCACACTTACAAAATACGTTCTCAAAGTCTCATTCAAAAAATAATTTTATGCATTAAAACCCAATAATTGTCAGATTGATGTCGTTAATAGACTATTTTCAAGTTGTTTGTAGTCCTCAAACCCCAACACACCAATTGACTAAAATTAATATATGATGTCACAAAAATAATATAATATTCTGCGGCATTTTTATGCATCAATAATTTAAATTAACATTTGTAGAAAATCTAAGCTTAATTATTTCTATATTGACCTCTGAAAAGTTAAAAATGTTAATATTTTATGAATTTAATGTATTTCTAATAAATAATTCAAATTTAAAATTTAGGCTTCTTATTCGAATTCTCAAATAATTGAAGCAGTGATATTTCAATCCGATAGTGAATCAGAAAAGGATTACATTGTCTCGAGTCGAAGTATGGAAAATAAATTTGCTCGCTCAAATAGTCACTTTACGATTAGAGCTAATTTGTCTTCCAAGAGTAAATCACCAAATAAAGAGGTTATCTCTTCAACTTTTATGTTAATAATATTGTTAGAAATCAGTTAGAATTATGCTAACTTATTCATAGTCATTAAGATACACAATTGTTATTCAAATAAAGACTAAGTTGATTGAAATGATCCACATATAATTGTAATTTCTGAAAGTGACAAATAATTTTCGACTCTTATTTAATTATTAAAGCAAATAACAAAATCTTTATAAATTAATCCTTAAACAACAAAAGCTTATCATAACTTGTATTTAGTTACAGAATATCACTGCTTGTGAAGTATGCAATCAACAATTAAAGACTGATGATCAGATGAACTATAGTGGAATTTTATGTCATAAAGCTTGTTTTAAATGTTTCTGGTGTAAAAAGAAATTAAGGTATTAATATTTATTTAAAGATAAATAAATATTTTAATTTAGTTTGGAAAATTACAAAGTTAATGGCAAAAAACTATGCTGCCCACTTCACTACAGACTTCTGTCAAATTGAATCATATATTGATATAATATTTTCCCGATTATTCTAATTATTGTTGTAAAATAAAGATGATGTTTAAATTTTTTCAGATTAAAATTTATTTGAATTATGAAATTTTATTAAGTTTTGTAAATTAAAATTAAATTAGAATTTGTTATATTGATCTAAATTCAATTTTAAAAACAGCGTATTTTAAATTTAGGAAATTATTTTACATTTTATATATTTTTATATTATGACGACACCTCCACCAAAGCCACTTAAGCCAGGTACAGTAATTATGTCATGTAAACATATATTATTATCCTTATAAATAGGCCAAGTGAAAGTTGTCCGAGCCCTTTATAACTATGAGGCACAATCTGTAAGAATTAGTAAATTGAATAATATAATGAATTGACCATTATTATATTTCTACTATTTATTTAAAGTATTATAATGCATTTATTTAAGACTAATAGTAAATAGCACTATTTATGAAGATAAAATATTAATTTTAAGAATCTGTAAATGACCCACTTAAATCATCTTTCCTTGAATATGTTTAGGTAATTAATTAAAAATAGTCCTCTATATAATTTAAACTTATGCACGTACCGAATCATTTGCGGTCGTTACTCTTCGTTAATACTTGATATCAGGATATCCGCTTTATGTGTATATATATATATATGTACAAAAGCTAGGTTTTTAAATAACAATATCATGTGTCTAATAATACTTGGTAATCATACGATCTAGCACAAAACTTAGTAAACATGATTTTACGATTACAGATGATGTTTGTAATTATATAAACGATTAAATATAATTTTAGCCGAATGATTTTAATGCACTGTTAACTTTCTATACTTTGAAGAATCCCATACATTAAAATAATATTTACATTTAGAATGATGAATTATCATTCGAAGAAGGTGATTTACTTTATATCTATGATATGATATCAAGTCCGGATTGGTGGAAAGCAAGAGCAAACGACAAAGAAGGTCTAATTCCAAGCAATTATGTGTCTAAGCAAACGGAATGTATTGACAATCCCATGCATGATGCTGCAAAACGAGGAAATTTAGAATTTTTGTATAGATGTCTGGCAAATAAGGTCTCGGTCAACGGGTTAGACAATGCTGGATGCATTCCATTACACTGGGCAGCGTTTAGCGGACATTATGATTGTGCTTTGAAGTTAATCGAATCAAAGTGTCAAATTAACATAAGAAATAAACTGGGTGAAACTCCTCTACATAATGCAGCCTTAAAAGGTCATTCCGCTATAGTCGAATTATTATTAAAAAATGGCGCAAATCCAAATATTCTGAACAATGATAATGAAACTGCTTATAAATTATCCAAAAATGCGGAATGTGCTGCTCTTCTTCGTGCTACAGGTAATATATAAACGGAAATAATTCATTTATAATTTTTTAGATCCTAGGCACAATTCAAATGCTGATAATTACTTTGATGGAGAGGATTCTGATTGACATAAATATTTAATAAAAATATAATTTTAATTTTTTAACTATTGAAAATACAAAAAATCTATTATATATTTATTATAATTATAAAAATTTATTTAGTATTATAATCACTAATCTAGTATTATAAAAATATGTTGAAAATACAAAAAATCTATTTTACATTTATTATATACAACAAATATATCACTTCTTCACAGGTTCTGTTATAAACGGATGATTTAATGCATCATTTATGGAAATGCGTTTAGATGGGTCCAATTGTAACATTTTATCTAGGAAATCTCGAAACTGTTTTACTTTATAGACATCATCATCTGTCTGCTTTGATCGAATAAATAGATCACAATTTAGTGTGGTTGGTTGTGGCGGACGTATAACTTTTATCCTTTCCATTTCAGTGACTTTATCTATTTCCTTAAAAAGGAAATTAAATTGATCATCAAAATATTTTTCACGAAACTGAGCTTTCCTTATCATTTTGTTAGGAAATCTACCTTTGGCATCCATAATTAACTTTAGCATTTCATTGTTATTTTTACCGGGAAACATTATCTGACCAGTAAACAATTCATATAGAGTCGTACCAATAGACCACATATCAATGTTAAAATCATATTTAAGACCTAGCACTACAAACTCATGAATAATTAATTATTTTAATAATATAGTTACTTATTTCCGGAGCTCTATAAAACCTAGAAACAAGGTATTCTGTGATTTCATTATCTTCAAATGTGGACGCTGAACCAAAATCAGATAACTTTAGAAGGGTTTTGTTTTCATTGACGAGTATATTGTCAGGCTTTATGTCTGCGTGTAAAATTTCTGCCTTTTTAATCAATTTTAGTGCTAATAACAGTTGCTGGGCATAAGATCTGATTGCAGTGATATGAAGACCAACATTTCGTCCGTATTTTTTTAAAACATCCCTGAGATTCATTCTAAAAACCCATCAACAATGAAGTAAAAAATTACAGTAATACTCTAATGATTCAAATACGAGGCATAAATGATTTTTGTGATTAAATTGGCGCAATAATCGCACGCAGTGAAATTTATCATTGCGGTCTAATTCATTGATCTTTTTAAGAAAATCAACTTCTTTTAAACCTGTCCTGTGCCTAAAGAAAATGAATAAAAAATTAACTGACAAATAAAATCTTACATCATATCATTATTTCGTATAACTTTAATTGCCACTTCTTGATTATTATTCATAGAATCCCTTGCTTTAACAACATTACTAAATACACCTTTACCCGTAAGATTAAAAACAGAATATCTATTATCTAAAATTTCCCCTAATCTAATTCCTATAAATCATTAAAATATTAATGAATAATAGAATAACATACGATAATATCCATCTTCATCATCCCAATTATCATTTAATAAATGATTTTCAATGTGGGTTCCTTCAAATTTAGTCAATTTAGCTTTAAAATCTATATCTAAATCATCAGCAAACATATCAAAGCAATCTGTATTTTCTTTAATCATTTCTGGTTCCGGTTTAGATTCTAAATTTATATTACTTATAATTTGCTTCATATTAATTTTTTAAAAAATAATATTAATAAATATTTTGGTCTATCAAATTTAGAGCAAACACTAAATTAAAAAATTTGACAAACCAATGTAAATACGAACGACGCCTCTCTGGATTATTCATAGAAATTGAATTTAGATCTATATATATATCGTTAACAATATGATATTAGTTTGATTGACTTAATAAAAATCAATCTCATTTACATTATTAGTATCCAAGGAAATTATTAACATACGCATGATTTAAATTTTAATATTATATTTATTCTAAGCCTGAATATCAAGTATACAATGTAAACTTGAAAATCTAAAATTTCATCTTAAGCTATAAAAGCAAATTAGACTACAAGTCTTACAGTTATACCTTTTCTAAACAAAGCATTAAAATTTATATTGAATAATAAACATTTTAATGTTCGTAAATTTTATAATGATTAAATAAATGATCATGAATCAAAATAATTTAAAATAACAAATTATTACACTTTTACAGACTTGAATAACAGATGATCTTTGCGAATTCGTCAAAGCTGAAAACAAGGCAAAAATATAAAATCTCAATTTTAAATGTTTTATGTAATGATTGCCTTACTAGAATCGTTATCAAACGTCTGTTCCAACGATTCATGTACCATAAATAGTCTAAATAGATATATGCACCTCTTCTGACAATATCATGTCACCTTCACAATAAACGAGAATGGCGAATTCGTTCATATTTTTTTACTTTCCTATTCACAAAAAAACTTTACCTTCTGTTTCTTTAATATCATCCGTCATTCCGTTATTTGTTATAGATGTATCAAAGTCAAATTTAATTTCTTCCGGAGAATCGATTGAATTACTTGTACTGACAGATACAGCATCCTGATTTTCACTTTCTTGGTTCTGTAATTCCTGAATTTTGAAAATCAATTATGAAACATCATTAGTTTTATATGTTAAAATAAAATAAATTAATAATCCGATACAAGGACGTGATTAACATTGAAATAATTACATGTCAAAGTACATTAAACCTTCGAATTTTCAAACGGTAATTCAGTATGGAAGATGAATCTGTCATGAGCTAACAAAAACCACAATCACACCATTATGCTACGTTATTGATTTAGCAAGTAATAGAAGGATTTTATTGAATAACTGAAAAGATAACTTTAATATCTAAAATAAAAATATCAATTCATATCAGTATAAGCTAAGTGATTCAGATAAATTGTTTATAAATTGATAAAATTGTCAAACAATTACACCTGATAATAATTTGGCTTACCTGAAAAAGATCGAAATTTTGCATTGTGAAATCAATATACAATAGCCTAATAAACATGGTGTGCATTATCCTTGAATCTTATTTATATGCAAGTTGATTGGATTATCATCATTTATCAATTAATAATTTGAAAGTTTAAAATCATTTCATTAAATCAACATTAAAAGGATTTATTTACTAATCCAATAATAATTTTAACATGACTTAAGAATCCTCAGAAGATAATATACAAAACCATATATGAAATGCAGAAATCGATATAATACATGAAGATTTGATTGAAAACAACCTAAAGTTAAGTCAATAGTTCACAAAGATAACTAATTGAACATAACCCGCTTCAAAAATACTAATTAACATTTTACAATACGGATATTGTCAACATATAGTAAAAATTCCTAGTGTATTATTATTGTTTATTTGTGCATGAAAATATTCAAAAATATCTAAAATAGAAAACTTACTGCTAATAATTGTTGTCTTCTCTGCCTTAAATGTTCCAAAAGCTCATCATTGTCAAGCTCGGATGATGAAATTCGATTACTAGTTAAATTTAAATATTGATCCTCAAATTATATCCTTACTTATGATTGTCAGAATCTGGAGTAGCAGTTCCATAATTCCTGCTGACATCGTGTCTTTTATTTCTCGATTTATACTTACGTTCTGAAATATCATTAAAATCAGATTTGTTATTTTTATATTTATCAACAAAGTCTTCATGTTTTTTGTAATACTTTTCATCAGATCTTCTTTCTTTCCTTTCATACCGATCCTTGTTACGATAACTCTCACGGTCGTATCTACGCTCAACACTACGATCTCTGGATCTATGTCTATGTTTGGACTTTTTAGTGTCACTATGTTTATGCCTATGTTCGTGCCTGTCACTCTTATTTTTATCCTTTTTTAATCTATGTTCAGTTCTGTCATAGCGCTTATCAGATTTCGACAAATCATGCATCTAAATAAAATATTTAATTAAATCACAATCTCATTAAGATTCATAATTTAAATGTTTATATAACAAAAACTTACCGCCATTAATGTTTAGGAATTAATAAAATAAATATAGTGATAAACTTAAACAAAAATATAAAAAGAATGTATAAAAACTTTTTAAAAGTTTTAAAATTACAACTCAATGATCAAAATATTAATTTTCACTTCAAATATGTGACGTTTAAATATTGTTTGTCTATTTATATATTTGAAATACCACAGCCATAAACGAATAAAACATTTACTAATGCACTCAATAAATTGAAACCAATAATGTTGAAAATACATAATTTGTGTGTTAAATAAAATTTCGATTATTTTTAAAGATTCCAGTTAGATATATATATATATTACCAACCTTTGTTCATCTTAATTGATTGGTTGATCAAAACTAACCGTAAGGAAGCTCATTGAAAAATAGTTTATATATTTCATTGAAAAAATTTAAAAATAAAGATTTTAAATGAAAATGTGTTTTACTAGCTCATACTTTCTCGTGGAAATTGTAGTATAGTATGAAGACTAATAAAATTATATTATTTAATGCACTTTTATAAAGTTCTGTAATATTACAACATTTTCTAAAAGATTGCACTTGTCATTTCCTAAGTATATATACCATTGCTACACCTTCAGCCATGTTGGTATCCGACAGCCTTTTTTACATAATTAATTTCAAGGTTATACAAAAAATATTTTTCTTATAAGTTGCAATTATTATGTTTATTATCAATCAAAAGGTGTAACTTCGATTAGCTTATGTATAATCCGAAAGGTATACCAAAATTGATGTTCTATTATATATTCTATAAAAATTAAAGATAAATAAAACTAGATGTTCTTGGGATTTTAAATGGGTAATAAAAACAATTTAAATTATCCAAATATGTAACCATAAATAATTTACATTTTACGAATGATTTTACTTGGAAATAGCATGGAAGGAGATCAAATTCACAAAGGAAGTGAAAAGAATAAGCAAAAAGAGAGCAAGTAAGAGTACAAACAATAAAAAAGCTAATAGCTAATGTAGAAATAATTTATAGATAAAATAACGTGTGTGTTCGGATTTGGAACTCCGTCAATATTGTCTACTATCAATTTTCGATTCTAATTGCTGATTAAAAATTGATAAAGTTGTTGGGATAAACATCAACATTATAGTATAAAATAAATACAACATTATATCAGCATTATAGTATAAAATACAACAACATTATATTATAAGATGAGGATAATACTCCATTATTATATTAGCCCATTATTTGAAAATAATTAACAATGGAA
>JBBMOY011740286.1:0-13402 GCA_037951405.1 Platydemus manokwari | reverse complement strand
CTATAGAAATCTAATCTGTGAATACATAAATGTAAACAAACTAATTTCATATTTTATTATCTCTCTCAGGAAATAAGATAATGCAGATCAATAGATGTGGGATATAAGCAGTTTTTACAAATATATAAATAATAATAATAATAATAATAATATCGATTTTACGAGATATTTGTCAGTTATACGATCTTTAATTTTGTATAATTAAAAATCGTTCTTTAGAATGTTTATGAAATGTCATTTGATCTCTAACATATAAATTGTTGTCGATGAGTTTTCAAGATTCCATCAAGCGCATTTGCTAGCAGAAACTATTTTGTAAAATACGCTTTGGAAAAATTTTAGGTTGTTGCATAAGTTCCCGCAGTTACGTGAAACTGTTTATTCTCTAAAGACTTTTTGATGTTTGGCAATACACCATTAGAAAGGCTCTACAAGATTAAAGTAATCGTTTGTGCCGGTATTAATTTTTCTCTTATTTTAGAACCGTCAAATGGATTGTCAAGTCGACAAAAATTGAATTTTCGACACATCCTTCCTAGTGCCTAATGAAGCTACCAGAGATATTTGTGTCATGTATGAATTGAACGCTATAGCTGAGATATCGGGATAGGCTTGTGAGGTTCAAACACGATGTTTTCGACTTCAATGGCGGTCTTTGTTCTGGAAAACCAATCGAGATGTACGAAGACCAACTCATTGAACTTCTGACGAAAGATGGCCTCCAGACATGCAGATTGAGCGAAAAGATGAATTATTATTTTGCGATAATTTCGTACCAACATCAGTCACTGGGTTTCACTCAAAAGTTTGGAGTTTAGGTCCCGCACGAACTTAACCAAAAACAGAAAGATAAGCGGCTTTTCATCGCTGCTCAAAATCTCACTCGACACCAAGGAACCCATGGCCACAGGCAACGTTTTTTAAATAGAATCGTCACTGGAGACGAGAAATGGTGTGTCTATGTGAATATGAAGCAAAGGAAAGAGTAAGTGAGTCTTGGAGAGAAATCTAACCCCATGATCAAGCAAGACTTGCACCGATGAAGACGAAGATTTGAATATGGTGGGATTTAGAATGTATTGAAAAGAACATTATAGTAGAGAAGAATCTCTATAAAGCCCAATTCCATCGAGTCCATGAGACAATTAATCAAAAAAACTGTATCGACAAAGGCCAGATGTTCCTCCTCCATACCACAAAAGCTGTCATAATGGCCCTCCAAACGTAAGGTTGGGGGTTCTTCAACATTTCCCTATTTCCGACGGATTACCATCTCTTCCGCTGCCTTTCAAATGAAATGAGGGGTCTTAGTATCGAAAATAAGAATTATTTTGAGAATTAGTTCAGCAACATCTTTTGGCAAAATGGAATCAACAAACGAGTGAAAAGATGGGAAGAAGTATTGAACAATGAAGGAGAGCCCATGAGTGATTGAAGTGTTATTATTTTTGCAGTTAAAATTCTTTGATTTCTTTGATGGTATTCCAGTTTTACAATGTTTGGCTTCAATTATATCAGATTCTTGATTTTTATATTATTAAACGTTGTGATGATATTGATATCATTACTTCTAGAGAAGATGTATTATCTGTGTGCCGAATATCGATTAAAAATATATTATATAAAATGGTGATATAATTAAAACAAATAATCCGTTTTCTGTACAAAGCTCCTTTTCAAAGATATTATTAAAAACAAACATATAAATATTATTTCCTGTTAACAAATAACAAAGATTTTTATCGATTTTAACATTATTCCTGAAATAATATATTTTGTTTAAATCAATTAACCAATAAACAAATTGGAAATAATTGGTAATTTAATTGACAAAAAAATTAGTTTGTTTTATCACCGAATAAAGAACAAATGAATTTGTTTTGGAAGAACGACAGTAAAGAAAAACAAATTAAAGTTATTAAGATAATTTCTCAGAAAAAAAAACCAACCTAAAATCAATTATAAATAGAAAGTTTCAAAAAAAACGAATTATAAAGAGCAAAACAATCGTTTGTTCTTCGTTTAAATTTGCGTTTTATGATTGTTTTTTAATCCAAAAAACCGGAGACGACTTGGTGAAAAATTATTTTGTTCGAGTAAAAATTTTTACGTTTTTTATCCAATCTATATGTTGACGAAAAGGTTGTCGAATCGATTAAAAATAAGAGTGATGTTTTATCATTTGTATTTTAATGGAATAAATTAATGAGATTTTTTTAAGATAGAACATATTGTTTGGGGAGATTAATTAGCTAACTTCGAACAATTGGGGAAAAATGCGTCCGCAATTCATGCCGTGAAAAACTAATGTAATGAAATGTTAGATTAAATTAGGTTTTTTGAAATAAATTTAAATTCATACAGAAAAGTTAAGATTTGAGGTGGATTTTTTATCAATAATCATTATTGCTGTAATTATTTGTAATATTATTATTATCATTATTATTAATATTATTATTGTTATTATTATTATTATTATTATTAATATTATTATTGTTATTATTATTATTATTAATATTATTATTATTAATATTATTGTTATTATTATTATTAATTACTCTTCGGTGGACAAATCAATATGTGATTATGTCTTATATAATTGTATATTATCATTTTTCCTATGTCAATATTACTGGCAACTACATTTATATTTATTCTTGTGACATGTATGAGAATTTTCCAATGATGCCAATGATCTCAACCCAAATTGAGAAACACATCACATTGGAACCTTCCTCCCATTGATATCGGCTTACTAATTCTTAAATTGGTTATTGGTTTCGAGAAATTAATTCGAAATGTGTAATTTTGTACAACGATTTATATTTATATCAAATTTATGTATTCCTATTCTCCTCAAATTATTGACAGTTTATGTGTTGATTTTATTTGAATATAATATTGAATATAATACAATGAGTTAGATTACAATTAGATTTGTTTAAATATTCGAAAAAAGACGTGTGATTTTTAAATATTAAATTTGATGGAAACCAATGATGTTTTAAATGCCGACTACGTCGAAATAAATGCTCTTACAAGAGCCAAACGAGATGAAAATGAGAAAATGTTTGCAAATCTGAAATGTTACGGAATTATAGTGCATCAATAACAGTGATCAATGAGAGCAATTGGAGACGCATTGGGGCGCCGTAGAATAAAAATTCTGATGTTCGATTGGGTGGTGTATTCTCCAATATACACAAATTGTCTCTATGGAATTTAAGGATCCCATTAGTTTGGAAGAACAAAATTCTATCAAACGAGATAATTGTAGTAAAAATAAATTTCATCAGGATTTATCGGAGGAGTTAATATGATGAAGACTTGTGGAATATTCCTTACAGGGATAGAATCAATTGATGCCAAGGACGTGGGAAAGAAATACAGCGACCAAGACAGAATCAAAATAGCAATGAAGAGTATTGCTTATAAGAATGATATTTCATTGAATAAGTCTAAAAAAAATATGGCTCAATTTTTATGGCTTTTCGGTTCGATTTGGGACTAACAGATTTGGTAAAGCATGAGATCTGAATAAATGAGGAACCCATTGCTTAATACCCAAGAAGAGAGACAATAAATTTAGAAATCGAAATTTAAGAATTTATAGAAAATCTCCTCGAAAGTAATGTGATAACACCTTGCAAAAGCGCTTGGAAAGGAAGATGGATCGATCATTATGTGTTTATACTTTAGAAAATTAAACGAACAAACCGAGAAGTTATTGCACTCCTTGTATGGCGCGACAGTTTTCTCCACGATAAATTTGTGCCAAGCATATTATCAGGTCAAACTTGAAGAAGATTCTAAGTTGGAAAATGCGTTCAATACTAGAACTGATTAGTTCTGTTTTAACGGCCTACCTTTTGGACTATTTACTGTGCCAGCAACGTTTCAGAGTCAATAAATACCATATTCCAGGATTTGGTTTACAAAGGCGTTCTTGTTTATTTTGAAGATATTTTAGTGTATGGAAGAACAGTAGAGAAACACAATGAGAAGCAGTACAAGGTATTCAGGTTAACTAAAGCATCAGGTTTGAAAATCAATTCCAAAAAATGTGCTTTTAGAACAAGAAAATTGAATTTCCTGGGTCACACGGTTACTGCAGAAGGTATAGAATCTAATAATTATCAAAGGAAATTTGAGAAGTAATAAAAACAGGTTACAAAACCCAGTTGAGGTCGTTTCTAGGATTATGCAATTATTACAGATGATTTATCAAAGACTACCCATTAATTACAGCTCCGTTATATGCGATGATGACTGATAGTAAAAAGAAATTAGAGTGGACTACATAGTTCGAGGAAAGTTTTGGAAACCTAAGGAACAATTATGCACAGCTCTGATTTTATTAATTTATTAAAAATGATTACCAATTCCTAGATTGTATTACCATGGTTTTATATTTTTAATACTCCACCAACCGATAACCCAATAAATAATAAATTATTCATGCCTATTAAATTGATTTGAGACACTGTCAAAATCAGTGAAGGTAAAAATAAAAGGGCTTTTAAACAAAAATTAACTCACGAAAACTAGATTGTAAATACATAATTCAGTTGCGGTTATTAAATTTCTTCTTTATTTTGTGTGGTTATCCTTATTTGCTGAAATATCTTCCCCGATGATTAAAATTTGACCATCTTTCCTTTCAATATCGAATTTTCCTGAGTTTATGACCACTTATTTGAGCTGGTTTTCAATACTTATAATGATCTTCCCACGATAACTTGATTTATTTACCCGCAACCATGGATATAAATTCGTCTTCGGAACAAAATTTTGAAGTGTGGATACTGAATTGATCTCTAATACGTTTTGTTGATGATAAATTCAATTTGGGAAATGAATTTATGGGAAGACTACTTTTCTGCTGTCACCGTCGTCGGAAGCACCTTTCAAACTGTTCTGGTCATTCTTTCGGCAAAAGCATTTGACTGGTGTTGATAATGGGAAGTCAAACCTTGTATTATTCCAAAATGTATTGCCGACTCTCTCCTCTTTTTGTCTTCAAAACCTTTACTACGATAGTGAGTATCGAGTAAGTGGAACAGCACCTATAATTCCAACCATTGATAATTAAGTTAAATATGCAAGTCTCATCTTGTCCAATTAGTGATATTAAACTTACTGGTTTACTAAATCTATTCATAATACCTAATAATGATTACATAAGTTTCAAAATTGAGCAACACCAACAGTGGTTTATTTGAAAATGTCGAAATCTTCACATGGCATCATATTTCTTTTGTTCTACAAGTATAAATCTTTCCTTTTATCTTGCATTTCTGATCTTCATGCTCATAATAATATTAATAATAATAATAATAATAATAATAATAATAATAATAATAATAATAAAAATAATAAAAATAATAATAATAATAATAATAATAATAATAATAATATATATGAATTATACCTTATTTCATTTTATCACGACAATGTTATTCAACATTTTGTGGATGAATATTTTATTTCAGTAGAAATTATTAAAAAAATTTATAAAATTCCTCATGAGTTTTTTGTTATTTTATATATAATTTAGCTGATTAATATTAGATATTTTTATTATCAGCATTATTTATTACTCGTGTGTTCCATTAGTATTTTCTATTTTTGGTAACTGGAATTAATTCAATACCAATTAGATTGGGATTAAATGGTTTTTGTATTTAATATATACAATTAATTATTTGATTCGCTCTAATATATTTCATATTAATAATAATTATTATTATTATTTTTATTAATCCATATCTATTATTATTTTATCTCATCAATTTCCAAATGAATATGTAGAGATAAAATATTTAATACTTTTAAATAAATAGCAAAATTATAAATATCTAGCAAATTTGCTGATCTGTGAAGGCAAATTAAATAATTACAAAAAAGTAAATGTTTTTTGTCAGATATGCATATCTGACAACTTTCGATTATCAAATAACCGAACCAAACATAATTATATACAAATAAAGCAACCATGTTTACTGAATCTAGAAAATCGGCAATTATTGATATAAATATTGACTGAACTAAGTTAAGTGCACAATAATAACCTGATATAACAAGCAAAACTAATCATAATTTATAAATAAATTAATGTATTACCTAATTATTTTAATTGATAAAATTCATCAGCAAGTGATGCTTTATTAAACAAAGTTGTGTGGACTTTCACGAAATTAAAAAATATAAAATTTCCACTCGGAACAAATAACTCATATCGCTTATTATCATTTGTCATTATTGGTACTTATAATTATAATTGGTTTAATTACTCTAAAATCGACCAAGAAAATAATGAACATGAATAAATAAGCTCCTCAATAAACACAGGAGCTTCACCTTGTAATAATTGAAACACACAAAAGAACTACTCCACAAAATATTTGGATATGCATCACGAACATAAAACCATCTGGGATTTCAAGTTGTCCTAATGGAATAAACTTGAAATGCACTAAAAGAAAAATAACTAAGCACAGTGAAGACATAACTAAGTGTTAAATTTTTTAGGAGTCGTTTTGCTATTTTGTAATTCTATTTATATGAATTGGATTTATGTTTTTCCTTTTTTCTATTTTGGTATTTTTTGTAGTACTATTTTTAAGTTCAAACATTATTGTCCAGTATTTTTAGATCTTTTAATTATTTGTTTCATTTATAGGTTTAATATAATCTATTTTTAGATACGAAGGAATTTTTATGATTCAACAAAAATCTGCTAAATATGTTATTATTATTACTTCTGTTTCTAAAAAAGAAATACTAATGTAACCATGCAAACAAGGTTGTTGTCATGGTTATTTAACTAGACCTTTGGGAGAATAACAACGTCACACCAATTAACAACCTCATTGAATTTTCATTTCCGCAAACCTTTCCTTATAAACCCACGGAGTTAAGAATTCATTCAAAACCTTTCATTAAAAAATCCACAAAGACAGAACTGAAACTATAGTTATTAAACATTGTTTTATTTCATTTAATTTTGACATTCTGATCATTATATTTATTTTTGTCAATGAAGCTCCTCGTAAGGGATACGTTTTATCATTAATTTATTGAAATCTTATTCAAATAGAATATTCTTACCTTTTTATTTTTCATAAAGGTATTTTTTACCAAAGCCAGGGCCAGTTAAACCAATTTAGTAACCTTTCATCCAATAAAGGACCCATCACAGAACATCGTAATCCAACTTCAAAACACAAGAAATACTTAAAGTACCGTTGAAAGTAGAAAATAAAATTTATTGTCCTTACTCCTGCTTATATCGTATAAATATTTATATTAATAACTTAAAGCTTAATATCACAGCTTTTTATACAACTTCAAACAATGAATAACGAATTCCAGTGGTCGAAAAATTCGTTTATACTTATCAACCACATATATCAAATATAATATTCCACACAATTAATCTTCTTGTTACCTCTTAATGAATATTTTTGAAACACCCAACAATAGTTTGCTTGTGCCACACATCAGTTTATATCATTTCGATATCATCGATGTTAACAATATTAGATTTGTGATTCGAATTCCACTAAATCAAACGCCATAGCTATTACTGTGAGGATTTCTAAAAAGTTGAAATTTGAAAAATTTTGAAATTAGATTTTTATAAAATGTTAATTAATTTGAATGATTGTGTTTAAATATAATTTGGTGTCCTGAATTTTAGTTCAATTTCAATTATTGCCTTATAAAATAGTACCGGCTCACACATTAGAACGTAAAATTGCTCGACTATTTACAGTTAAATTTTTTGCCCGAAGCTTATAATCGAATAAAAATTTAACTTAACTCCCACCTTGACTGATTAACTGGACTGAATGGAAAAAATTAACTTTTTTGTATTTCTAAATATTTATTATTTCGCTTTTTAACAAAGCCGGATTGATAGTTGCTAAATGCGATTGTAGATATTTATTTGGAAGATTTTCACTTAAATTCGTAATTATTATTTATTCAAAATTATTTTTCCTGAAAAATCAATATTCATTATTTGATTATAGGTTTTTTAAAATTTATTTTGAGCCATACAATTGTTATTGAAATATCTCTTAAACATGGGATTGACAATTTGAACTAGATATCAGTTATTTATTTAGTTTGTATGACAGTCCTCGATTTTATATAATACTTGAATCGGAAAGAAACGCAATATTTCGTAATGTAAGTTAAAATATAACTCCAGTAACAATGGATTAATATTTTGTCAAAAATTTTAATTAGTTAAACTTACAAAAGGAAATTTGTTTTTTAAAATATTTTAGAAATTTATTTTTGACCTCGAATACCTGTCAAACAATAATTTGACTACATTAGAATGAATTTAATTTCGATAGTATTTTTAAGGGAATGAAAACTAATATGGTATAATATATACTTAAGTACGGTGTAAGTGAAAAGCAATCGTAAAGATAATTAGACCATATAAGGAGCATGGATAAAAACAAAAATCACCACATTTTAGAAGCTCATGAGAAATGATTTAATTAAACATATATTATGAGCTCATTTTGAACATGCTTTTCTATTATAAATATGACAGTCTGTCACAAATTTTATTCGAAGACTGGCGACGCATGACAATAGAATCGAAACTAATTATTGATTTTAAAAATTTGAAATCCACGACTTGAATTGTAACCTCTCATTGTGTTGATTATTAATTACAATAAATATTATAGAATATATCAAACAGTATATATTAAAAATATTGGGCTAACATGATCGAATCTTAAATTCAGATAAATAATGAACAAATCAAGTTGTATTTCCTTTTGTTTCTGGAGCTGATAACAGAATGCGTGTAAGAATCACTCCATCCTATTGTCTACAGATAATAATATAATTTTTTTCTGGAACAATAGTTACCTTCATTCCCAAATCCAGGGTCAGGAAACAATAAGTTGTTTTGTGTTGGATATTTTAGGCAAGTATATTGTATTTTAGGTTAAGTTAGATCAAACTTAAATAAAACCAAATCCGCAATACTTTAATAATATTTAATCATCTATTTAATTATCAGATAAGTTGCTGTTTTATTGTTGTTGTTATTGTTGGTCGTTTTGGACAGTGTTGTACGAAATTTTCTCGGTTAATATACAGTGAACTAAGATTCGGAAATTAATTTTTTTCAAATGAATCCCATTTTGAGAAATTATAATTGAAAAAAATAATAAAGTGAAATGAATATTATCATACTAGTTAGAAGTCCTTGTTCATTTTATCCATGTTGTTTAATATTGTGATCAACCGGCTTTAATTTTGATGGATAACAATGGGTTAATAACGAACAAACGTCTTACCTAAGGGTATTGAAAAAAAATCGACTTTATGACAATTATTTGGAGATGTTGACTTCGTTATGTTATTTAATCTTTATCCTTGATATTGTGTATTCAACCCACCATTGCATCGATGTATAAAAGTATTCTGTTTGAAATAAAATTTGAATAATTCACGTGATTGTGGTATTTTGTTTTACTATTATCAGTCTCTAATTTTAACTCCTTGAAGATCACTATTGTCTTGATCAGTCTCAATGAGTCCTAATTAAGCCCAATGTGCAATCTATCAAACCTTATGTTTTCTTTCTTTACCTCATGATCAGTTTTATATGGAGATAGTATGATCGGCAACAATGATCTTGATGATTTTAATGATATCAGTCTCAAATTATACACTATCTTATTGCCTATATGATCTATCTAACAAAACTCCAATTGATAACACACTTTGCTACACTAAGGTTTGTTATTAAAACACCGATACAACAATTAATATAAACATTACAATAATAAAATTGGTTTTAATGCTACACTATACTCCCATTAGCAGAATAGAACCAATTACATTGAAGAGGGGTTTTTGAATCAAAACTCGATAATAAAATAATAATACGAAACGTAATATAATATTGACCAGTATTTTACACGAATAGATCTTACTTGGGGGTCTCACTTTAAGATACTGGGCATATAAAAATCCCGTCCTTCCGCACTGAATGCTCTTTTATTGTGCACTTATTGAAATGTGAAGTAATAGCTTCTCCAGTGTACGATAATTGATGGCCGTGTAACTGCGACTTCAGTGATGGAATCACTCACAGACTAAATCTAATGTCAGTGAATTTATTATTTTATCGATAGAATTTATTCGCTGGTAAGGGAAATTCTCTCTGAATAAATTTATTACACAGAGAAAATATCTCTCGATTAAATTGAATCGAGTGATTATTTTATTCTGTAACAGAATTTATGTGCGCGATAATATATTGCAATTTATTAGTCGCTGTTATTGCTCGATATCTTATTTAGTGTTGATATTTTATAAATTAATTTATTATTTAGGGAATTTCAATGGACTTGATCTAGGTGGGTTTAATTGATATTATTATTTTATACATATACAAACAATAATTATTATAAATATCAATATTTCAATCTCGTTTTCATACTGATTAAATAAAAATAATTACAATAAAAATTAATACACATTTTATACGTATCGTCATGCATAGTTATAAAAATTTATACACTGTAGCTCACAGTTTTTCAAAGTGAATTAATTGTTGTGTCAAAATCCCAACATAATATTGAATAATTTTTTGTTGCAAAAACAATATAAATTATACCCAAAATAATATTATATTACCCGTTTAAAATAACCCTTAAAATATTACAATTTAAAACCTTTTAAAAATTTTCCTTATAATAAAAAATGCTCATAAAATAGTAATTAGAAATAACCCATTATGTATTATCACGCACTATAGATAAAATATACAGCTAGAATAAATTTAATAGTCATGCATTAAATAAACATCCACTCATTAAATAAAAAGCTACGTATTTAATAATCACAGAGAATTTCTCTCTGCCGTAGTTGAATTATTTGCTAAGAATTTCTTTCTGCTTAAATAAATTCCAGTGCAAAAAACATATATGCATTGTATTAAATAAATATTCGCAGAGTAACTGCACTTAGCAAACAACACCTTGACACATTAACAGTATCAACACAGCTATTTTATACGAAGCGCGATAATACATTACATCAGCATTACGACCCAGCCGAGTACTAGCTCTGGAAGAACATCCTTTCCATATGAAGATAAAGAAAGATCCCATAAATATAAAATGATCTATAATTTATAAACAACCGCATATTCTTCCTATTTATAGGGTCAATCCCAAACAACTTGTGTAATTGGTTTTACTCCGAGTGGGAGAGATATTAACCAGAGCTTTTCCGGAATTGTAAGCACCTTGTCGTTTATGTGTATAAAGTAGTTGTGAAACCTAATTTTTATTAAGTGTATACAAGCAGTAATTTGTAAAATAATTGTTATCGCTGTATAATCGCAGTAATTTATATTAATAGACATGTATTTATCACGGAATTTAGTTTTAGCATTAAAACGAAAAGTGCCATTAGGTTCCACAATCATTTCTGTAAATATTATCATCATCAAAATCAAGTAATCACCTTTTTGGCAAGATAAAGTTGAGGCAGTTAAGGATTAAAAATAATATAAATCATTATATCAATATCTAGAGCTGTTCATCCCGTCTTGATACGTGGATTGGAGTTGATTAAGGCGAAAAAACACCATAATATTAGGTTAAGTAGATACCCAAGGGTTGTGAGAACTCCAAGAGATTTATAACAAGTGAAAGTATGAATCAGATATCGAAATAAAGTAAACTATCGATCCCAAAATCTTAAACATTATACAAATGATATTACAATATTTTCAAAATAGTAGCAACTAATGATACTAGGTTAGACAAGCTTTTTCAACCGAGAGACAAATCGATTTCAAATTTAATCCGCTAAAAAATATCTTTATATAATTTAATATATAGCCGAATTTTTTCTAAATTTTAATTTAATTCGTAGAATTAATTTTATTTAGTGATTAAAATGCAGTTTCTTATAACATCATTTAACCAATTTCTTTGTGATATCATTCCTCACGGATTTATCTATTACTGTATGAGTATTTCAAAATTTTCGGAGACAGGAATATTTACTACATCAAATTATACATTTACATCTACTATTATATTGACTATAAATAATTGTGAAATTTATACATCAGACATTCGATATTATTATTTATTAATTGTGCTTGCTCTATCAAATTACGAAGCTTTCATTTAGTGGCATTCATTATTATTTATTTACCGTATTTGTATGTACACCGTTTAAACAGACGCAAACGAGAAGTAACAGAATAGTGTTGTGATTTATTAATTGTAAATTAGTTATTAGTTAGCCTTTCAATTTCAACTAAAATAGAAATAAATATTATATAATTAATTACCAACTTTTAATCCATAATCAAACGTGTAATGTAACATAATTTTGATAGGCATACAAAAATAGTGAAATAACTAATTTCAAAACAATCTCCATAATACTTTTTTTTTATTAATTTTGAATTATTATTTTTACAATATTTATTGATTGAAAATGATTTTTTAATTTTTAAGAAAATAATAAATTATTAAATTAAATATAAACTAATTATTTCTCTTAAAATATGAATTGAAAGTCAAATAAATGAGAAATAATGAATTGTTTAAATATTTCAATAAATTATATAAAGTTATTTATATACTTATTTTTGATCAAATTTATTGTTTTGTAATGGTTTCTGGCCATTTTGTTTAGTTTGCCGTATTTTTGAATTCTCAATAATCACAAGATTTTACTTTAAAAGGTAATAAAATAGTTTCTTTGTAAACAAAACCAAATGGATAATTCGTGAGCCTAGAGAATTTAAGTGGCTTGAGTTGTGAATGATTTGTTTTGTAAATTAACTAACTTTTTCATATATATTAATTGCAGATGAAATAGGTTTGGATTAAAATGGTAATATTCTACTGATACGAGGATAAGGTATTAATCAATTAAAAGAACTTAGAATAAAGTTAGAATGTAAAAAATTAATCAAGCTATTTGAAATATGAAATGAATATAAATTTATTTTACATTCGATGAGATTACTAACAAATCTCTAGTTAAATGTATAATTATATTAAATAATTTCTTAGGCGTTTTAAATTTGCTTAAATAATTATGAGAGTTCAGAATTTGTAAACTTTACAAAAATAAGATTTTTAATAATAACAATAATTTTAAATTGTAAATCATTTATATTGGTTATGTTTTGTATAACTATGTTAGCTTTAAGATTCCTTTTGATAATACTGGAATTAATATTTAAAATTCATTAAGAAAAGTGTTTTATAAAATTTATATAATTTGTTTACATGTCGAAATGAGTTTTTGTAATATTTTTTAGATTTTAAAGTCTTGTTATTACATAATATTGTAATTGTTTTTACGGATTTTTGATAGTCTT
>JBBMOY011739175.1:0-13402 GCA_037951405.1 Platydemus manokwari | reverse complement strand
AGGATTACGAAATTTAAGGATTAAATAATATAGTGTCTATAACAATACTATAATATGATTGGTGATATTTTAACTCTGGTTCTTTCTCTTTAAAATATTCAGTAATTACAGTAGTGTTTCGGTTATCAATCAACAATTTAGATCTGAAAATTTGTATCAACTAAAATATTACACTCAAAGTCTCAATAATAACAACAGCAAATGTTTACGCCATTCACAAAGGAAATCACTCAAGACGGGATCAGAGCCCGAAAATCAAAAACAGAATGAAGAGTAATCAAAAAGACTGATTACTAAAATCACACAAATGCTAAGCACTGAAGTTAACCACCAAAAATGACTGGCAAAAATCCGTGGAACTCAACCTCCTTTATAGTCCTATCGGGTGTGTTTGCTTGATATCACGGATCTTCATTTTCCATTTACTGAATTTGTTCGTGGATCAATTTACTCGAGATTTTCCTTACATCTCACGTGCCATTGGCGGATATTTAAGCTTGCTGCCATTTGTAGGTATGTGCATGTCGATTCTTAGCTTCTAAATATGGATTAACATTAGAACGAATCTGATTGGTTAACAACATGTGTGTTTATCGGGTCTGTGTGTATCGACCTTTTTAAGGTTCCTTCATTGGTTCTTGCGACCCTTTTGACTGATTCGTGATATACCCAACAAATGGAAGAAATACATAATAGATATTATATTCAACAATTTCTAACATGTTCAAGTTCAGCTTCTTTTAGTAATTTATTATTATCCTTTATTTTTAAAATTTCTTCCCTTAAACCTTTGAAAATATCTTTTTTATCTTTAAATATTTCTTCAAAGCTTTTAGTTGGAATAAATAAAGTTTTTGAATCCCGTGGTTAATTGCTTCACAAACTTTTCTATAAATCTTTTTTTTATTTAATATAATATGGAAGCACTACATAATACATCTATTTACTGTTGTTAATAAACTGTTTCTAGTATCACAATATAAATTAATTGTAGGAAAAATTCCCATTCCAGAAAAATTAAGTACAATAGGTAATGTAATACCAAACATTTGACCACATATCAAAATGTAATGCTTTAAACCAGTTTAAAATATAGCGTACTTATTTTTTTAAATTTATTGTAACGAGATAATAATTATTTCAGAACTCTTTCCATTCAAAAACTTATCAATTTTAAGTTTATAAACACTTACTTTTAATTTATCGTTTTTTTTAACCTAAATAATACGGAGCATTTTCAGTATTCAAAGAACGGATAGTTAAATTTATTTATGGTTTCTTCATACATTTTTAAATGTGAAATTTAGTCATTCTCCAGTTCAGGTTAATTTTCTTTAAATAAATCTTTGATTTCCTATCGTCCTTGTTCAATCAAAGCTCTATTAATTATTATAAATTCTAAGACTTTTTTAAAGGTACCTGAGAAAATATTTTTCTAATAAGTATATTTATTTTATATTTAGTATCAAAACTTATTCTTATGTCACCCAAGTGAACAAGAATAACTTTGCAAATTCAGTTTCTAAACATTGCAAATCTAAAAAAGTTACTTGAGCAGTATAAGGTCTGAAATGCGACATATTAAAATGCAACTCTGTTTCGTCCGTATACTGATAGCGGTTTTGAACTTAAATTTTTCCTAAAGCTCGACTTCGTAGTATCCTTGACATCATTCTATTGCTGAAAAAATAAATGTCTTATTCAATGAATTCAGTAATTCTTGAATATCAGATTTCTGAAAAACAATTTTTTTGGTTCGTTCATTTAATTTCCGATAATCTAGGCACATTCTTATTGATTCATATTTTTCGGAAACTACTTCAAAGTGTGAATTCCAAGAGTGTGATTTCTGTAAGGCACAAATAGACCATTTTCTATCAGATCTTGAATTTTATTACATTACTGTCTGGAATTTTGTTCAATTTGTTCCACTTTAGTTCGGACTTTGTGACTAATAGTTCTAAGTCGAATCGAGAAGCCATAAAAATCGAACCATTTTCCTGGATACACTTTCAAAATGAAATGTCAATACTCTTAATAGCTATTTATATTCTAACATCATCACCGTGGTTCCTGTCTACATCTATTGCATCGATTCTTTTCATTTCTTCTAAACATATTCTGCATTTCTTCATATTATCTACAAATAAATGCGGGTTAAATTTCCTTAACTATAATAATATTTATTAGAATATTTTTTATTCCAGACTATTGGAATTTTTGTCTTTCCCAGACTAGATTACAGCTTATCAGAAAAGTCGGGCAATTTTACTTAGGGCTTCATTATATGTAGCTTTTCAATACGTTACCAGCTACCTTTACTCATTATCATTATTGATGCATCAGACTCTTATGAAATTTCTAGCTTAGCTCTTTTGCACTCTATCACTCTCCATGGTTTATCATGTGCCTTCCATAGCATCTGCGAACTATTCATCATCTTCACGTTTATCTCTTCTACTATATTTTGTCTTTCTTCTCGTCTGGCTCAAGTTAACGCATTAATTACACCGTATTAGCCAGTAAGAACACAACATGATGTCATAAATTTTATTAATCCAAAAAGTAATGCTGAATACATATCTCAGATATTTTATCTAACTCTAGTATTAAGAATATTCTGATTATTCATTAACTAAGACATCTCTTAAAGAACGCTTTTTGTAAGAAAATGTACATGCCTGTTTAAGCACCTGGAACATGCGTCATCAAAGATATTTTTAAAATAGCACACACATCAAGAAAAATTGACATTATCTAATGCTGTATCGCTTAATTCATTATTAATGGAGTGAATAATTTATCCACATCGGATGCATTTGTACATTTAATAACTTCATTCAATCCCACTTTTTATAATAATTAATCCAATTTTCACTACAATTCTTTGAACATATGAGCATGATTAAGAAATATATAATTTAATTATATTTTGATAATATTATTGTATTTTAAGCTACTTAAATAATATTTCCTCCTATTAAATGGATAAGCCAAAATATTCACTTGCTTTAAATATTAAACCGATTACGTCGAACAAAACAATGAAATATAGTTGACGAATAAGTTCTCTTACATGTTGGGGAAATAGAGTACAGAAATAAACAGAACTATAGGCTTCCAATTATTTATATAACTTCATAGATCTTCAAACATTAAATGTAAATAAAATCCCCACCAAACCCCTCACAATTAAATGTATCCGATTCGTAAAATCAAGCTTTAATTTTATTTTTCACATTTTTAACCATTTTTGAGGGCTGATAATGTGAAATATTCGTTAAAACAGAATCGTTATATCAAGTTCCTACTCTAATTAAAACAATTTTAATATTGATAATATTATCATCTATGATAAAGTTCTATCATGTGACTTGGTATCATTAAAGTATTGTAAAAGTTTAGAGTATCGCACAAATTTTCAATTCGGAAAAGTATTTTGAAAATATCAATAATTATTTCAACAACTCGCATCAATGATTTACAAATCGTGTTGTTAGTTTAGTATTGCAAACAATAACTGAAATTCTTGTGATAATCTGATTTTTCCAACCCAAATCTAACCTTTTCAGAATCGCAGTGTAAACAGATAATTCCATTGTTCATGATAATGAATTCCACAAGTGGCTTAATTTATAATTATTTGAGATTGAATAATTATTTATTTCGAGGTATCAATTAATTCTTCAAAAAATTTTAATTTGAAATTCCTATTTTCAGTTTGATTAGTTCTCTTGCCACTTTAAATGACGATGAATCATAATCGATTTCATAGTGATAGAAACATACACACTCAATCACAAAAATCGATTTTAACAGCCAATCATTCATTTGATTTCCTTGCTCATTTGATAATGAAATCATTTGATTTATTTTACATACACACGTGGTTGCCAAGAGAAATTTGCACTTTCTGTTACTATTATTATTATTATTTTATAATTAATGGATTTATGATAATACCGAAAGAAAAAACGAACAATAAATGGATTTTATTAGAAAAACTTTCTCAAGATAAATTTCTAAAGATATTGCACATAATAAAAGTAATACAAATATTGAAAAATTGAGATCAATCATCAATCAGATCGTTCCAGTCCCAAATGAACGTCTTGTCGAGATCAGATAGCAATTCGTATTGCTGTCGCATCGACTCGTTGATCGGTGCATTTTTCATATCCAATACGAAATCAGCCGATGCCATTTTAATCAATAACAGCATCATGAGTCTGCAAATGAAATTGCGAGGCAATCCCACAATGTGCCATTGATCCTGAAATGCGACGAGTTTATCGGAATTGAAGAAAATATATTTTTCATCCGACGAATCATATTTGACGAATCTGCCCGGTCGGAACAGTTCAGCATCGGTGCTATTGTTGACATGGTAACATTTGCTACGAGTGAATGCAAAATGATTCAATACAACCACCGTTTTCTCTTTCAAATCGAATCCACCCACCGATCCATCTCTTTCCGTCAAACGAAGATCAAAATCGACTCCAATTCCCAACACTCTCAACAGTTCCTGGGCCACAGATTTCGTGTAAACCAGACTGGTACTGGCTTCCAAATGGTATTCGGATAGTTTTATTTGATTGTCATTTGTCAAACTGGCTTCTTTAATCAATTCATTTCTGACAGCATCGATAATATCCGGTGAGATTTTCGATAAATACTGGATTCCTCTCAGACACTTGGCCAACAATTCGTTCAAAACGAAAAAATGTTCAAATATCACATGACAGAAATGATTGACGGTTAACAAATTGCAACTGGCATTTTCTTCTCTCAAATGATGTCTCAGCTTAGCAATTTGTGACAAAACATTTTCACTGACAATATTCACCAATTCCGTATTACTGTATTGTGTATCACTATGGTAAATTGCCGATTCCACAACTGGTTGCAGAAGTTTCGTCACACTTTCGGCATATTGGGATGCATAATTGGATGATAACAGTTCATCATTTAGCGTTAATTTACCATGATAAAAATAATCAGAGAATTCTTTTAACAATCCTACGATTTTAGAAACGAATGTGATTTTTTTCTCAACATTTTCTTTATCAACAGAATAACCCATAACCGATTCAAATGCTATCAACTGTGAACTCAATTCAATATCGATTTCATTGGCGTCTGTTAATCGCAAACCGAAATTAATTGATTTTTCAATCACACACCAATCTATCGATTCAAAGCCTTTGACAACAAGACAACGCAAAACATCGGCTTCTGTAGAATCATGACTAAATATAATCCCATTCCATTTTTGTTTAATCGATTCTGAAATCGAAAAATAACCAATCATAATCGAGCAATTGTACGAGAAAATTTCAACACTCAAATCAAGTAGAAACTTTTTAATAAAATAAATTGAACTTAAAAAAGAATGTGAAAGCCACGTTTTTATATAACTATATAAAATAAAAGATTTGAACTGAATGCAATTATTAACTTGAAATTATGTGCAATAATAATTTACAACGTAGAAATAATAATAAAATTTATTTGTTCAAAGAATTTCGTTACTCAAATAAATGACATTTTTAAAATTTTAATTAAAACTACTGATTAATACTAGTACTAATATTGCGCAATCTACAATAAAATTATTTTAACACGGACTTGGCATTAATGAAAATGGAGCACTAATAATTAGATTTGGCTTATCCCTCAAGCACCAATTGATATCGTTAATAACTACTGCCATTCTTTTCTCAAAAGCCCAAGCAGCGATAACTCCACAATTGAAATTATCTTTACTTTCTTTATAGCAAATATTAAGAAAACAATAATTGAATAAATCTTTCACGTTGGTAATTGAATAAGATTGTTGAATAAAATGAGGAAATTTATATTTCTAAAATGCCATTAAAAAATGAAATAAAATTTAATGAATTAATTCTTTCACTCACCCTTCGAGTTAAATGCCAAGCAGAAACAAAGATAAAAATAATAAAAGTTATCAAAGTACCGCATATTTTTATAATAATATCCATTGAATAACTGTTTGTAATGCTAGGCTGCAGAGGCATAATAAATTAATTTCTCAGCACAATAGTTTATAAAATAAATTAAAAACTTAAACAATTTAAGTTAGAAATAAATATAAACTGATACATTAAAAGTACAAGTTCATTTTTCTTCTTTTTGTTTCAATATTAGCATGATTTATATTTTTTAAAATTTATTATATATTTATATTATAAAGTTATCAATATTATTTAATTAAATTAGTTTAATTTATATCACTTTGTTAATTCTGTCACTTGATTTTATTTCAAATACTTATAATTATTAATAATTTGCAATTTTCATAAAAATTAAGAAACAATTACATAACTCAACTACTAACAAATAACTTTTTATTAAAATTAATTTGTTCTCTATATAGATTCCTACATTAGATAGCCTTTTAAGTTACTTTCAATTCTTACATCCCTTTCATCGAATTGTAACTGACATATCGATTATGATGAAGCTAGTGATAATCCAAAGTAGTGGTAAAATCGTTTTATAAAACTGTATAGGTTCATGTAATTGAGTTTCAATTAATGGCTTAACGAAAATTGGATATTCAATGTCGAACACGGACTCCTACGTTTATAATTGTTGGTTGTCACAAAAAACGACCAAAATATTCACGAAAACCATGGAAATAGCCCTCAAATGGTCGATATACACAAATTTGATAAGTGCACGTGCCAATAATCAATCAGGTACCTTCAATATATCAGTTCATATTTAGAATTCAATAATAGACTAGTACATATCAACAAATGGCGGAAAACACCAGGATTCATAAATGACACGAGAGATGTCGAAAAAATTTATTAACAGACTGACGTGTGGACAACTCTATCGAATGAAGAGTGAAGCCCTGATACATCGATTGAACATATGATATCTATAAAGGAAGTTTGATTTTAAGAGCAACTGCCAGTTGTAACTCTCGTTCTGTGTGACTTTTACATGAGTGCTTTCGTGGTTGTGTTCTGTTTTGTATTCAATTTACTGGTGCCGATTTCGTTTTAAGTGATATCTATTGTTGGTTTACTATAATTTTTAATTGTATTTGGTGACTATTTGAATTTGTAATTCGTTATGATTCAAATAATAATTTTCAGCATTGATTTCTATTAATAATCTATTATAAATGATAACTAATTAGCAACAATAATAACACAAGGATATTAAAAAGATACCACATAGTCACATGATAATACACTTTCGTATTATTCACTTAAATTGCATAAAATTGAACTTATTCCAATCGTTCATTTTCAAAAGTTAAAGGCATGAATATGAAAATGCTGTACGTACTTTTGTAAGATGCTTTACTTCGCAGTCTAGTTTATTTTTTCTGTGATTTCTGAAACAACTTTCACAAATGATAATTTTAATTTATAGTTCAAAGATAACTGATTGGGTTAAAAAACAGTAAAATTGGATTTTCTTTTCAACAATTTCTTATTATATAACGTCAAACCTTTTGAAACCTACAATTAGATAACCAACATCACACGATGTTTTACGAAACTTAACTTACAAAGATATTCCTTTACTTCTAGTATGCATTTTGATAGGACTTGAAATAATGACCTAAATTAAGTCATTCCTGAAAAATAAATGTATTCTCAATTTTCGATACCAAAATGATTATTTTATTATTGATTTCATTTAGTTATAAGCAAGGCTTACATTTGCAATCCGACACATCCTGTGAAATGAATGCATTAGTTGAAATTTTATTGTAATAAAGATCCTCAAAGATCATATTTAAATTCAAAATTCGAATATAAATGTGTTTATTTATTATTTTCATCCCCAATAGGTATGTCATACCTAATTAAGATGATCACATAACCCGTCATATATAATAAATAAAGTGTTTTCATATAGAAAATTACTAATCTAACAACCAACCACACGTGGAGTTAAACTTTTCATTTGTAGAGAAAATATTTGGAGGAATCCAATAAATTGGCTTCAAAAATATCCATTCTTTTCATAAGAATATCAACAGTATCAGATAAACTATGGAGTTGACTATTTAGTTCTTGAACGAAAGCAGATAAACTGGTATCTGGAGTGGGAATATTAATGTTAATAGATAAGGTTCTATCAATGATATTCTCATTATAACCTCTTGGAAAATTTAAATGACAGTCAACTATTTTGGAAATTGAATCTTTTGGTAGAGAAAGATTGCAAATTTCTTCTTCATTAACTTGAATAATAGATACATTATTATCGACGCTTCTTGGTGTTTGGTCGAATTGACTTTCATTTTCTGTATTCATAATCGCATCAGTAGTTGTCACAGTATTACTTACTTGAACTTTCGGTTTTTCAGTCTTTTTATGATGATCTTCAATCTTTAATGGTTGATTAGAATTTACTTTATTGACATCTTTTAATTTTGGTTCCAGTTCTTTTGTGTCGAATTTAAATTTATTTTCGATTTTAAAATTATCTTTAATTGATTCAGTTTGAATTACATTTTTAAGTGATGTATCGTTTTTTATAATTGATTTGGATCTCTTTTTTTTCTTCGACTCGATTTCTTTCTCTATTTTTCTTTTTTCTTTAGATTTATGTTTTTCCATTTTCTTTGATTTCGACTTAATTTTAGAATGCTTATGTTTTACCCTGATCGAGTGATCAGAAGATGATTGAGATTCTGACGAAGACGACTGAGTAGAATATGATGAAAAGGACTCAGATGATGATTTTTTAGTGTTTGTTTCACTAGAAATAGATGAATTAGATTTAGAAGGAGAACGGTTTTTGGTTTCTGAAACTTTATTTACAACTGTATTTTTAGTTTCAATTTTTACAGGTTCACTGAGTCTCGAGTTCACTTTAGAAACTGCTGGTGATTGTCTTGAATAACCGATGGGTTCATATTTTTCTAAATCTTTTTTAGAGAATTCTTTTTTAACGTGGACTCGCTTAACTAATTGTATAGGTTGATTTCTAAATTTTTCATCCGTCACTGGGGATTTGGGTGGTTCTGGTGACTTAGCAGGTTCCTCAGGAAGGATACCAGTAATTGTGCTTTCGACTAATGGTCTTGGTTTAACAGTTTTCTTCTTGGTAAAATTATAATGGCATGCATCGTACAAACTAAACTCAGGGTAATTTAAATCTGTGTTTTCAGTAAATAATCTTTCAACGATTCTTGTTGAATCAAAACTCTCTAGAGACTGTATTTCGGCTTGACGTTCTTTCCTTAACCGAGCTGCTTCAAGTGCCATATCTTTCGCTTTCTGATGCTGTTCCTTTTGCCTAATAAGTTTCTTTTGACGCTGTTTTTCAATATATGTATTATTCTGAGGACTTGTTCTTCCAAGATTACTTGATGTATTAAAAACTGAATTCATTTTATCAGAATCTCTTGAATGCTTCAGTAACGTTGTCAACGGTGCTATTCTTTGCAATGGTTGCTCGTTGGGATTAGTAGTTAAATCTTCAATTGCATTACTCGCTTGGTTATTTAAATAGTCGTCATTATTCTGTTGATGATCTTTGTCATGATCAGAACGATTGCGATGTGAATCTATTTTAAATTTATCATTTATAGTTTCCAAGGGATTTTGAGAGTCTGGATCATTTATTGGACTAGAAGAATTATTATTATTTGCATTAAGGTATTGCATAAATTTGGGAGGTTTGAATGGATTAAAGAAACTACGTAAATCCTGTGCCTTATGCAACATGCTTTTTGTTTTGTTTTTATCATCTTTATTGCAATTTACAGTGATACTGCTAGAGAACTTGGAAAATTTCTGATTTTCAAAACTGACCTTTGGATTGTCGATATTATTTGATGGATTGACTAAAACCATTCTTTGAGGAAATTGCTTTTCGAACACTGCTACATATTGAGAAACCGGTAATTGAGATCCAGTAGAAATCAATGGAGGTTTAGAATTACTTATCGATTTTGGAAATAATTCCGGTGGTTCAATATTAGGATAACTGATTTGAGAAGGTACACCTATTGCAAAATCTTTAACTGGTAAATCAGGTGGCATTTCAAATGACAGAGATCCGATATTGGAATCTCGTTTATATTGATTTGTTGGGTCTTTGTTTTTCGATTTCAAAGTTGGGAAATTTTCATTTGCCGTTAAATAACTACTGAGACTACCAGGAGATTTTATGTCTTTAAATTTAACTTTGAAGTCTTCCAAACTATCAGTTTTCATATCATCATCTAAATCACAAAGCGTATCATCAAACTCAGGAACATTGTTTTCGTTAAATCTCGCTTGTTTGTCACGATTTTTTGAACTCGTACGGAAGTTTAGATTGGTTTTTAAACTTAGTGATGAATGAGTTTTATGGGTCACAGGATTTGTAATTTCACCAGTGATTGGGCAATGATTTTTACTGGTTTTACTTTTGTTTTCGGATAATAGTTTTACTCGTTTTTCATTGGTTTTCGAGCAGTTCAATGATGAATTAATTGGATCAGTAGACAATACACACGCTAAATGGTAATAGTGTCCATCATTGTCGTTGCGAATTTTTTCAACGCCTTTAGCCGAAATATAATCACTATGCGATCTTTGATGACGACAGGTTGGTTCATTGATAACACTTTCATCAATTGAGGAACTCCTTATTTTATTCATCGAATTCATAGATTTGGTTTTCGATTCCAATTTACCATTAATATTGTAAAAAAGTGTTTGATATCGGTTCAGTAGATTTTCCATGGAATTAAGATTTCTAACTCGACTATTGAACTCAGTTGTATCTTTGGATAATTTGACGATGTTTCCATTTAATTTCCTACATTCATTATAGAGTTTCAGTAGAAATTCTTTCGATAATGGATGATCAACAATTCGATAGCTATCCATTCGACTAGATAACAAACGATTGGTAGTTTCATTTTCATTGAAATTTTTAACATTTTCAGATTTATACTTTTCTCGATATAAATCGATTTTCATTCGAAACAATCTGAAAATACTAGTGGAACAAGTTTTCAATTTTCGCTTGCCATTATCTTTATTCAATATTTCCATCGATGGCGCCTTTTTAAAATGAACATTGGAAGTCACACCACCAATCTTTTGGGTGTTGGGAGAAATATAATCAGGTATTAAATGATGGATATCCAGTTTTGTCAATTTGCCACACGAACTGTTATTCCGATGTATTGGCAGCTGAAATTTGCGACCATGTTTCTGGTGTGGTCGATTGAAAATGGAACGAACGGCATTTGGTTGAGGATTTCTTGATTTGATTTCAGTTTTTATATTGAGAAAATTCGCTGATTTTAATCTCGAAATCGAACCAGAATATGTTCTCAGCCTTTCAGAATCTGTACTCAAATCCGACCATGGAGACACTGAACAACGTTGTAACTTTAATTTTCCAAATTTGTCATTAAATTTGTGATTTTGATCTGACATTGATTTCGATTTGTTTCTCACTGGTAATCGAGAAACAGTCAGAAGAGATTTATCAAACGACAGAACATTAATATTGGAAAAATGGGTTTTTCTCTTTAGAATGGGTATATTTGGATTGAATTTCGGACTATCAAATTGACAAAGAGCCATAATGAGTTATATAAAGCAATTAATGCATATTCTATCACCAATATATTTATTGATTACTTTAATTTAAAATATATTTAAGTAAGGGTGGAAAGTGACAAATAAATTTTAACAGAAAAATGTTTTTTGATAACGTTTATATTTCGTTAATAGATCATTCATTTAAATAACTTTAAAAAGTACCTAAATCACAAGTTATTATGTTTAATAAATGGCTACATCTTATATAGATTGTTGGGTTACTCGTGATCAATTAACAAATATCTGATTCCAAAAATAGAAGGAAAATAAATACACTCAGCATACTTTTCAAAATAAAATAAACCTGGCTTCCAACAGGCAGTTGGACATCTTTACATTAATATTTATATTCGAGATTTGTTTGTAATTTTTGGTGTCATGTTGTATCATACTTAATAAAATATAATAAAAATTGTAAATGAGTATCATTAGAAATAGATAATAATAATTTAATATAAGCTTATTGACAATGAATGCTCTTTGAATGCTTAGACAATATAACTGCATATTCCTGAAACAACTCCTGCAAAACGTAGAAGAGTAAACTTAGAGATAATAATACTATTTACTTTAACCTTATTCGTTACATTATGACTTAGCCTGCTCATGTAATAACTGTCTCGAATCTTGTAATCTTCTTGTGGACCTCTTCTAAATTGATAAAATAATGCCATCAAGTCTTCTCAAAAATTCCAGCCTACACAATCTTTTATCACTTTCGCCTTACATGCCATCATCCTTTTTGGCGAATTCAAATTACTATTTTTTATCCCACGATGTTACCTTGAACCAGACAACTCCAAATCACAAACATTTGGCACAGAATTTCTCGTGAAATTCGTAGAATGAATTCATCGAAATCGTCGAATGTCCCTTTGTTATACTTTTCTCAAAAATTTGATGGTTTAGGATTCTCTTCTTTACCATTGTGTTCAAAGTATCTTTTGCGCCTTTCTTTTCGAAGAACATTTATTCCGATGCTTTTAATCTCTCAATTCGTCAACATCACAAGTCATTTCTGCCATTCCTATCTGATCTCAAAATTTTTTCCTTTGAATCAGTGACTAATTTTATTTTGTAAAATATATTAATTCTGGTGGGTGATCAAGGATTCACTTATATGTTCGGAAACTTCAAAAATATTACTTTCTATCACCAAATTTTCAAATATTGCTGAGAATTGTACTAAGGCCTGAGAAATCTTACTTTTTCTTTATCGAGAATGGTAGTAAACTGTAAGACAATCTGCATGATTCTGTTCAAAATAGCCTCTTTCACAAAAGGATTACTTTCCAACGAAAAGGCCAACTTGTTCACTACCTAGTTTTATTTCATTTTACTCCAAAATGAAAGCCTGTAAACTTCAGCTTGAAGTTTAGATCTTCATTCACTTTGATATAAATGACCTTCAACTTCTTAATGTCTCATTCTAGTTTGGTAAAGTTGGGAAATATCAATCTGTCAACGATGCAATACAGAAACTGCTGATTATGTTTTTATTCAATATCTCACTGCTTTTAGAAAAGCTGTAAAACCATATAGTCATATATCTTCTTGGATAGTGCCTTCGTTCAATTGGTCTTTATTTTGTACATTAATATCCCTCTGAAATAAACATCAACCCTAAGACCCAATCTCATCACTAGGATAACCACCAGAAGTATTTCTTAACTTTTTTGACATTTATATATTAGAACAGGGGTCTCCAAAGTACGGCCTGCCAAGCTTACTATGAAACACACGAACATTATGACAAAAATCTTGCTACAGGTCACGGTTGTCTGATGAACATTTAA
>JBBMOY011738064.1:0-13411 GCA_037951405.1 Platydemus manokwari | reverse complement strand
CATTTATATACATTCATATATATTCATATACATTTATATACATTCGTATACATTCATATATATTCATATACATTTATATACATTCGTATACATTCATATATATTCATATACATTTATATATTTTTAATTTAATGTCAAAATATAAATAAATCAACTGAATAAACATAAATTAATTTATGTATTCCAAAATTTTCTTTTGAAAATCTGAAAATCATTAAATCGTCCGTAATAAGTTTTCTAAACAATTTCTATGAAGCTGAGGAAATTTATTTTAATTAAACATCAATTAAATATTTAGCCATTTAAAATCAGATCAAATACAAAATTCCAGCAAATGACTTTCTATTGTTATGATTTCATTTTATTATTGACGATGGGTCTCATTTATTTATAAATTCATAAATAGAATAGCAATTAAAATGATAAATTATTATTAGTTGATAAACTATTATTAATAATAGTTTCAAATAATAATATATATTCAAATTATATACACCCCCATTACCATATTAAAATCAGAGTTTGAACATAAATGGTGATAAATTATATTATTTAATATAATTTTTCACGACCACGACAATATTTATAATATCAGTGTCACGCGTATCCTTAAATTCACTTCTTTCCAGATTATATATCATCACAATCGATAAATGTAAACAATCATTCCAATCTATAAAACAATATCAGTAAAATAAAGTGTCAAAACTTATCCAATGTCTGCAAATCAACCAGACAAATTGGCATTTCATTGAAATAAATTTAGTATATAAATAACTACTTATAGAACAATGATATTACTAATATTCTTTTCAAAATTAATCATCCGAGCGAAAACATTTTAATAATTTGAAATCCAAATTTTTCAAAACTGAATATTTAAACATAATTAATGTTTTGATGTAAATCTGTATGATTTATTGATAAATTCAATATTTTCAAATGATAAAATTTATTTAAAAGATTTTGTTTTGGATTAATGATGCATTTGTTTGTAGTATTTAATGGCGATATTCATGTAGGATAACAAAGCAACACTGTAAAATAATAATAATAATAATAATAAATTCAAGGAGATTATGATAAAATTGGTCCAATTATTTCATTTGATTTATAATTTTTGAAAACTAATTCAAATATTATTTTTCTTAGGGATTTTTTAGGCGAACTGAGAGCACCAACCAACAGCTCGTCTGTATAACTGGTTACAATGATTGTTCTTTAACGGGCAGTAGCAGTCGAAACCTATGTAAAAGTTGCAGATTCAAGAGATGCATTGAAGTGGGAATGTCAAAAAAAGGTATGAAAAAAGGTGATTTACAAAGCGATTTTGATTTTCATTTCACTCAAAATAAGAGCTTTGTTAACTGATAATAATCGCCCTAAAAAATTATATACTGGTATGTTTATGAATGTTTTTGTCAGTTCCACTTAAAAATCCTAACCCAAATCATCGAGCGATTGACCACATCATTTTTCAAAAATGTCGACGAACCTTATATTTGACAATTTGAATGTGTGTTCCAGTGATATAATTGCCAGTCAACGTCCTTTGTGTACCGGTTTCGATGTAAAATTTCCATGGATTCGTAAATTGACGTGGCTGACAAGTAGAGCGTGAAATTGTTACAACTCCAGTAAAACAACATTTCACTTAATGGCACATCAACTCATTATCAACTTGGGCAATTATCCCATTACCGGTCCTTAACCCGACCGGATCAGCTAATTGTTAATTTTACTTATTTTCTCTTCAAAGATCATTAAAGAATCGAGGGACAAATTAATAGGGTTACCAGTTCGCTAAAAATGAAAGTGAGCTGTTTTTTGGATTTCGGTGTTAATTTCTCATAAAAACGAGTGGTAAAAGGAAATTATATTTGATATTTTGATTAAATTCCATTGATACATGTTTGAAAATTTGAATATTGTTTGTTAATCTCTTAGTTGATTCAAAGTAAAATCATTCTTTTGAAATATTTGATTCACTAATGAGTTGTTTTCGTCGATATCAAGTTTCTCGTTGACATAAACCCGATAATCACCATATTTATAATTATTTTCTATCAAGAATTGGGAAATACTTGCTTTAAATATAAATCAAAGAATTTGAAGTTATTAATTCCTAATTAAATCTACTAAAGTATTCGACATTAAATATAATTTACTTTTTATATTTTTGTTTGATGATTTTATTCTTTGATAAATCAATGTCAATTGTTCTGTTTATTTTAGACTTTTTAAAATTAAATTTCAGAGATACTTTCGTGAATCTCTTTGAAAATTTTAAAATAGCAGCAGCAACCATAATTCACAAAACATACACACACGGACATGTATATACTAGCAATGATTCTTATAATCACCAAACCGATCTTCATAGGACAAATATTATCATTTTGATTAACGGCATTATTATTTACAAACAAAACAAAATGTATCCCAATTCATTTTAGAATCTGTCATTATTTAGATCTTTCGAAATTTGTTGAAAAATAGTTTTGATTTTTGTGACTTAACGTTTGTCTTAAAGTCCAATCACTCAATATATAACATTGATATAATCATATCATGCGATATATAATTAAATTCCCTGATTGTATTTAAAATCAAAAACTTGAAATTCCTGGTAAAATATTATCTATAAAACATTGTATTAAATTTTCATCAAAATTACAGTTTGACAAATTAAAAAAATTTTAGGACATTTAAACGCCTTAATTTAAACCCCAGTAAATTGATGCAAAGAATTCAAAAAAAATTGTTCTATAATAATAAATATTCGTTAACAAAACAAGAACCTTAGAGACTTGTAAGACATATAAGTGATATACTTTAGTAAATTGGAAATTTTTGAATATATAATTCTAGAATTTTGTTTTGTCCGAAAATCATTTCTCAAGTCCGAAATATATAATTATTATTTCTCTATTTATTTCTATATGATATTTCCGTATTGTCTCGTTATTATTGCAACTACCTATTATTGACAGTCAGACAAATTATAACAAATGTGATCTGCATGTGTTAACGAATAATCTACAACGGTGGTCATAAAATTCCGGCCAATTGGTAGAAATTAGTTAGTCCATCAGAAAACAATACAAAATACAATTTAAAATAATACATGCATTACGAGTCAACAAACGAAAAGCGAATCAAATAATCATGTGATTATAAATACAAACATCGATCTTTTCAATATTATTTGTATTGAATCAAGTTGACCTTCAGTCATTGAAACATTTTCAGCAATATTAGCATAAATATCATACTTTCAATCAATTATTGCAGTACACAAAAAAGCTAGAATTTTTGTCCTTTCACGCCAAAAGATTGAATATTTCGGATACAGATTAATGAGATTTAATATTATAATAAAATTATTTTTTTCATTTCCAAATTTATTATAATCAGCTCAAATTTCAAATAAAATTCTACATGGAAGTAAATATGCTTCAATTTCCTTATTTTCTGACATATTCGACAATTGCTGTTACTAGCTATATTCGAATTATAAAATATTTTAAATAATTACCAAAATAAATTACTGAAAGCGTGATTTGTTATTCTGATAACCAACCCGTAAAGCTGCTGTCACAGAACAAAATGAAATCATCATTATTATAACAATATCTTGTCATTGTGTGTCTTGCATTGAATCCAGTGTCATCTCATGAATCAATCATTCAAAATGTAACAAGCGTATCTTCAGTTCATTTTTCTTTTTGGTTTGTTTGACAAGAAAAACAAAGAATCGAAGACTCATTTATAAACACTTTTTCAAACCGGTAGAGATTGTGTTTAAAATTCAAAAATATTTGATAAAAATGATCGAAAAGTGAAGGATTAAATGTTCGCCAACAAATCATTCTAAGAATTACCAAACACAGAATTGTACGCCAATTTGAATGATAACAAGTGTTTGTAAATTATTGTCGAAAAGGAAAATCCTTTATTTAGTCCAACAAATGTAAATCAGGTGTAAATAAATATGAGTGTTTGAATCTTATGTTTTGCCATCCATTATTTGAAACATTAAACAGATAATGAGATACATTTTGACATTATTCAAGTGTTATTATAATTAATGATTTATTACGAAACTAAAACAGAAAATAATGATGACAGTTATTTAATTTCTAAAACACTTAGAATCAGAACAGTTTTTTCGTTTGAAAACAGTGTTAATATTATCACGATTTTTTTCATTCATTTCATCTCATCTTCAGATGTTAACGTGAGAATGATCATTTTGTTTAAGATAATAAAATCAATAATAAATTGATAATTTATGAATCAAAAATTTTAACCATAGTAAATTCAAGTCAAATCATCGGGATTTCATTCTTAGAATAATGTCTATGAGATTGTCATGACCACGAATCAAAAATCTAAACTATTAATAGCAAATATGATGAGAAAATCATTCGAATAATTATCCGTGAGTTGTTATAGTTATTAAAAATTCCAAAAAAACATTTAATCGCCTTGTTTAATTTTAAATGTGGGAAATAATTCTCGTTTAATTACCAAAGTTTTTGTGATAAAAACCACTTGTTGTATAATCGGTGCGACAATTTCACTGGAAATCATATTGCATCGTAGAGAAAGCCGATTTGATTATCTATTTTCATGGATTTCCAACACTCATTTTATGGTTATCACCTAATAATTATGGCTTTGCACAAAAATCTCGATTAAGGCCATCCTATTTATGTTTATCGATATCAGTTAGTTGTAGACCGAATATAATAGGTGTATACAAAATTTTAATGTTTGTAAAGTGGGAAGATTTACAAAATATGAAATCAAATGGCAAAGACAGAGCAGTCCTGTATCGTTTGAATGAGAATCCACGGTTAATTGGCTGTTGTTCTTCGATTCATTGAGGGAATAACTGTGCGCATGCTACGGCCTCTTTGATCTCAATACACATGCAAATTTTGCGTCAGATTCTTTTGAAGTTGCCGATGCGGTACAATGGGATCTCTAGTACTGTGAGAACCAGTGTGTACTTTGCTCGTTATCCAGATATGTATGCAATTGTCAGAGCAACCTTGCTATATCATTTCCTTAACTATGCACAATTCTCTGTCAATCATGTTATTCGAACACACATATTCAAACAGACATAACACACACGCACATTCAACAAAACTTTAACAGTACGGTATGTATTTTCTGTGCCATTCTTTATCAACCAACAATAATCATAATTTATATATAATAAATTTTTATCATCGACTATGCCGACAGAGAACGAGTCAACACGAGTTAATAAATTGATGTGATTTGATTACATGATATTAGCCTGCATCAGCAATGATAATAATAATATTACTATCTAATTCGAGCAATTGATACCCTTCAGAAGATTAATTTATTACACAAGGTGAGAAAGTCTTTTAATTTGGTGCTAATATGTTTGCGATATGACATAGAGATTCATAATTTCATCTGAAAAAATGCAAAAACGACATTAAATATAAATATGAACTGGCATTGATATAAAATAAAATATTCTGAGAATGCATAGTGTTTGATTTAATTTATGGAAAGCATTGATGATGGGATCCATGGAAATAATATTCGTTTCGTATTACTGATAATAATAAAATATCGATAGAATTAATCCACAAAAGTTTTCTCGATAACTTCATAGTATTGTCGATTAATACATAGAAGTGTAAGTCAAATTGGATTAAGATCTTGAATAGTGATGTATGAAGACCAGTGTTTTTCAGACATTTCCTAGTTATATAACCATTTACAATCACCCAATTGGTGACGGAAGCTCTCGTTAGGAGATTACACGTGAATAATACTCGTGAAAATATTTTGAAAAATATTGAAATTCTTAACTTTTATTTTATTTCTTCTGATGTACTGGCATATTTAATTAAAAATCTTACAGAATGTTATCACCCTAAAAACTGTTGAAGGTGTTGTTCTTGGTTTGTTTTTTGATCTAACTGGAAATGAGTTGAGAAGAGGTGGCTCGTTGTCATTTTAGTCTACCAAACTCGGAAGGCTACTAATTTAGTCGTATACCACTGGTATAATATTAAATATAATCAATTATGACTTGCCATCTTTCGAAATACTATCTTATAATAACATTAATATCATAGTACGAAATTTAGAAGAAAAATGTATTATTATTTTAAAAAGAATCCTAGTTCCAAAAGACTTTTTGTTAAGTCTATGTTTGTAAACTCAGATCAATAAATTGTCTTGCAGAAATAATATAAAAATTATTTATGTTCAATTTCGATTGAAAAATATTCAGGAAGCAGAATAGGAAGACAACCCAATGCTGTCAAATTTCACTGTGTCTTGGAAATAATGCAACGATCGCAAGATTCAAAACCGATCAATGAAGAAATTAACAATAATTGCCACAATAAGAAATCCGTTCTTAATCGTCCTTGTCGAAAATTACAGCCACCAGTTCAATTGAAGACTAGTCAATCAAAAGATGTCGATTTAGAAAAATTCAAGGAGAAAATATTAAATTCACTGGATATTGAAATTTTCCAATCAAACGAAGAAAGATTTCTCTTTGAGAATTCGATTAAAGAAGCCACAAAAATCGTTTACATATCGAAATCGGTAAGATTTTCTTATTGTTTTTCTTTAATTGATCATGCATTTATGAAGAGTCTGAAGAATTTCGGCAGTTATAGTACAAAGCAGCATGTACTTTTGACTGATTTATGGAATTACATGATGAATTATTTTGACGTTCATTCGGCTATGGTAGTACAATTTGTCAAAGCCATTCCTGGTAGGATTTTGATTGAAATTTATCTCTTTATCAATGCGCTTGTTTTTGATGGTTAAAAATTAGATTGAAAGTCATTGACGAATAATATTTGTGATAGATAACATTGAAATTCAATTTTTGTTTAAGTATTCTGAACAACGTGCTTTTTCAAATTTTAATAATTTTTTGTGATGGAATTAAAGGACATTTTTACTGTAGTAAAGCATGAAACGACATCCCTTCAAGTCATTAGCAAATAAAGATCGACTACTTGAATTTGTTAGATTAAATCAATATAAAAATCTAATTCTTCATTTTTTCAGCTGATGTAACCGAATTCGGCATACAATTAAAGAGATGAGAGAATTTCCTAAATGTTAATTTGAGAGCTAATTTTATTTTGTTTAAATAACTCAAATAAGTTTTTTTTCCTGAAGATTTAAGTATTTTTCTTTAAAGCGTAGGTTTTTTAAAGTTATTCCAATTTCCGACAATAGTTTAAATGATATGAGCCAAAGAGTTCTGTAAACAATGACATGAGTGACATTGTCATGCTAAAATTCTCCAATTGAGAATCAAGATAAAAACATATTAAAAGTTAAAGAGTGTATGTTTTCAGAAAAGTTCTTCAATGTTCTTGTTCTATCAATCGGAGATTTAAATATCGAATCTTAATATTATAATTTGTTTAAGGATTCAATAAATTCGACTTAAAATTTCGACGACTACTCGTCCAAGAAGCTATGTATCCAATAATACTTTTAAAATTGTCTGAGGATTACCATCCAGATATTGATAATTTTAATTATTTCGATTTCTCCAATGTCGATAGAGATCTTATATTGAAAAAATTTGAAGCATTTCAAGCAATAGCCGATCATTTGCTTAAAATAAGCCGATATATCTATTCATTGCAATTGTCCAGCTATGCCATCAGCCTTATGTGTGTTCTGGAGCTTATGAAAAGTAATAAGTTTATTATAAAATTAGATTTACGTTTCATAGGAATATAACGGATCGACTACTGTTTGTATTACTATTATTTATATTTACAGTTAGTAAGAGATAAGATACATAAATATTAAGACATGACAGAAATATGCGAAAACCTTGTTTGAAAATGACAACATGAAATAACCATGGTTTTGAAATAAATTTTAAAATATTTAGTAATCCGTATATTAAGTTTAAACAAAAATAAAATCGGAATTTTTGGAAAAAATTATTATAATATATAAAAATACGAAAGGAGGTTGACCGAATATTTGGCAACCATGACTACCGTTTACTTAAAACCCCCGGTTGTTACATTTTGTGTACTTGCCACTTCAGTCACTCTGTTTTTATAATCTGACCACAGCCACTCCATTAATTTTATAAATACCCCTGTAATCAAAATGGTATTCATTTTGCACATAAAAATTCACAATAATAACCGAAACATATTTGAATAACAATTTCTACATTAAATTATTGTCAAATATTTCACAACGCTATACGGATTCCAAAATAATCAACCAAGTGGAAAATAACATACGTATAATAATAATAATATTTAGAAAACAACTCAACACATTCAACATGAAACCATTTATTGATTCACAGTCTTGACGATCATACAAAGGAATTTTCTCGGGATAATAAAATTTATTATTTTATGTCTTTGATAAGTTTGTATTATTCATTGAATAAAAGTTTTTCTCACAAAAATTTCGGCTTTGACAGATCTGTTTTTGCATCACAGGAGATTCTCTCACAGAGAATTATTCACCTTTTCTTTATGAAGAAAAATTTTATTGTGTTTCATTCCGTAGCATTCCAGATATCAAACATTTTATTTCAGGAGAAAATATTTTATCAAAATTATTTTCTGAACAAGAACCACTTTTTGTATAAAGTAAACGTTTTAGATAATAATTATTTTAACACATTATTATTATTATTATAATTAATATTGTTATTATTTCTACTATTATTATTGTAATTATTATCATTATAATTATCATTTTTATTAATATTATTATTGTTATTATTATAATCATTATTATTATAATCATTACTATTATCTTTATTATTATCTTTACATTATTATTGCTATAATTATTAGTAGTAGAAATCCATTCAGCTGAAAAAATAGTATATTTAAAATACATTAAGCCACATCATAGGGAATTATGAATTTGAAGTTTTGGATATCACATGAATATGCTTTTATAAAATATGAATTAACATCAGCCCTGATAGGGTAGGCCGCTTTTATTCTTGAACAGCTTCGAATACAATGATATAAGAAATATGATCTGAAGATCGAATCGAATGAATTTAAAATAATCTGGTTTATATACATATATAATTTTTAAATCTATTTTTGTATAGAAATTGAAATATATCAACCGATCAATTCAAGCCAATAGCTTAGATTATTATTAACTTCCAATAAATCAAGTCCTAAATAATGTTTAAGTATTGTTATTGAAAATATTTAATTTTACTGGGAAATAATGATTGAGTTTAGATATTAATTGTAATCTCAACGGATAGACCAATAAGTAAAGAATAAAAATATAAATAAAACAAATATTATGAATCTTAACAAATATATTCATTTCGCTATCCACAATTATAATTCATGGTTTGTATTAAGATTTTCAACTTCTTTCCGTTCCCGAAGATGGAAAACGAATTTTAAACCAGGCCAAGTCATTGTTATGGAACTATTTGGAAAGTAAATTGATTAATGCATTGAACAATGAGATGATTTATTTCATCAGATGATGAAACCAATGAAATCAACAGTAGTGTTAATCGTTTTGAAAGTCGTGATCAAAATTTAAATCCAACAAATACCCCAATAAAAAATCTGAGGAGATTTGAAATTATATTCGAAGAAGTGCCCAAGATGCTTTCGGTCATGAATGTCGAACACCTGACAATTATTCAAGAATTAAGATACAAACATCCAGAACTGGTATTTCCAGAATTGTATTTGGATATGTTTAATATTCATGAAGAAGACTCACAATCATTAAAATATAATCCAGATAAATTGGAATGATTGTATTATTATATATATATCATAATGTTATGGTTTATTTTATAATCAATAATGGCTTACTTAATGTGCTGATATGATAATAATTTGAAGTTGAATTTTAATTTCAATATAACCTATTATTATGATCATTTGTATTTCATTTTGTTACAATTATTTAAAATCAATATCATTGTTGCAAAAATGTATCCTGATTATTATCTAGCCAGGTTTAATGAAATATAATGGTTTGTAAATAATGTTTATCACTTCGAAACCTAAATATGACCAATAGAAATCAAGCTCACTTAAATTTCTATTCAATATTTGTTCGATAAATACGCGATAAGTCCAGAAAAAACTTTATCAGGATTTAATGTTGTAGAATGAATAATCGAAAACAAATAAAGCCAATAAATCATCCTTAAAACGATAAATAAGCAAGGTTGAAACACTTTGTTGTTTTCATAACTGTGGAGACGCTTTTAAAAATATTCATTGTATAATATGGGTAACCGATTTGATAAAGAATGAATTTTCTGCTTTCTAAAAACTATTTGATTGCATGAGGAATTTTTATCTTATTGTTTATTAATTCATAAATTATTAAAGACTTCAATAAGATTGTTCACTATTAGAAGTCGTCTTGAATCGATTAATTATTCTTGCATTCAATCTGGAATAATGTTGTTGAATGAAGTGCTTGTGTGTAATTTATTTGAAAGCTTTTATAATTGGTGAATTTATTAAGAAATAGCTATGTTTATATATTGGAATTGAATAGCGTTATAGTGAATTCAAATATAGTTTGAATACTGCTAGTTACATCTCTCAAAATCACGTTAGTCATAATATTTAATTACCTAAACAAACATGATTAATCCATAAATCACTACTCAGTAAGACTTTCTTTATAATTCTTTCTACATAATTGTTCTTCAACGATTCAATGAGTTTTGGTTTATTGAATCTCTGAACTTAAAATATCCTTGCTTTTCTGATCTCAATATTTGGCATTCGAATTATCCTTCGTAATGGAAATCGTTGTTCGGTCTTTTTGTGGGGGTCGTACCGTACTAATAATTTCTCTTTCACCTTAAAAATTCTGTTTTCTCTCTCTATCTCTCTATCTCTTCTGCTGCTTTGTATAAATACAAAATTTAATCCATTTAAGGTCATTCCAAATTTTCTCCCAACATCTTCTTTTTAGAAATATTGGGATCATTTCTACTTTGTTCGAATGACCCAAATGAGATCCAAAAATCTTGTTCCAATTAAAATTTTGCACAGGAATCTTTCATGTATTGACATTCGAATTGTTTCTCCTCATGCGCCAAAATACTCTGTGGTTTCCCTAAAAAAATCTATATATCCAAGAATTCGGAATGACATTGAAAACTATATTCAAGTTCACCTTCTTACTGAACTTTAAATGATCACCACCGGGTTTCCTTTATTTGATTGATTCTTATCCATGCTCAAAGATTATCACTATTTGTTCCAGAAGTTCAGAGCTCCTTTGAGGTATTAAGATATGTTTTGTTCGGTCTTGATCTGTCTCTCTTTATGCACAAACCAAATAGATTTTTATGTGGCACTTTTGATGGTTGAGAACATACCTGGATAGTAAAGCTATCTACAAAGTTCTCAAAAATTTTATTACCTTTAAGATTATATAATTCTTCATGTACAAGCTTCACTAATTTTATTGTGTAGTTTCTTGCTATAACAATTGGATAACTATTGTTTCTACCTACAACAAATATTTCATCTTTAACATTTTGTAGAGGATTTTTTCAAAATTATGCACTATCCGCTAGTTTGACCTTGTTTTATGAGATTATTTTACCGAAATCATTAAAAGTATTTGATCTTATTCTTTTGGGTTCTAAACATTCCATCTCGGTGATCAGCTAGCTGGATATGATAGTAATGACATTTGAGAACTCTTTGTGTCTTTGTAGATTTATGATATCTTTTTTGCAATCCAATCAACTCACTATCTTAAACATTGGTTGATTATGTATGATGGGTTATAATTATCGTTACTTTAAATATCCAAAGGAGTAGAAAATTGTTAAAATTCATATGTGAAAATTACTGAGATATTACAATTTAAAATTTATTAGTAATTTTCATTGTTGTTAATATTATTATAATCTGACTTCAGTGAGTGCGGCCTTTATTTTAGAAATAATAAATAAAATAAAATTAATAGAAATATTTGAATAAAATGTAATTGTATGACAAATCAATAACAATTTATAATAAATGTTATCAAATGGCTAAATATTTAAAATAATCAAGATAATTATTAACACAACTATGGTTTTATGTAAAAGTTTATTCTCATATGCTAGGGGGGCGTAAGAGCCTAGTTGCCAGCAGCGTTACTGATAGCTGCAACTTAATATTCCGGCAACTACAACATTTATAAATACTAACAGTTTCAGCACCAAAATGATAGTGGGATGGTAATGGTTGAATATCATATATGATGAATGTAGACCTATAATACAACAAATCAAAAGTTTGTTTTATAAAATATTTTATTATATTTTTAATAAATATACAACATACTCTGAATAAAAATACTAACTATAGATATACTTGGAAAGTAGTAATTTATAAACCCATTCGTAGTATTGTGGCAAAATCAAACTCAATATGTTTGAGTGACAGCTCTATGAATAAAAAATATATAACTGAGTGTAAATTATCGATGATTTTATAAATATACCAGGGCAATGTTAATTCTTCCAGTTTATTAATAAGCATCTTTTGGATCCCAGAATCAAAAATGATCTTCTTTCTATTAGATCGTAATCGATGTATTGACTATTACTTGTTATAAACTTAAAATGTAATAATTGTGACTGCTGTTTTATATAGCACCTATGACTCACTTATGATATTTCTCTACGATTATTTAATAGCACTCCGTTTTATTTATAGCAAAGATAAATTTTTTATTATCAAAATTATTACAACAGACCAAAATACTCTGTGATTAAATTTATTTATTGTAAATGGTTATTTTATTCTGTCACTATTTATTATGTGCGATAATGCGTGATAAATTTTCTATTGATGTTACTCCTCCGTAATATGTTACGGGTTATTTGTCAATATTGTTTCATGGATATATTTTTTAAAATGTAAATTTTGATGGGTTTTTATTTAATGAATTAAATTTAAATTTAATTCAAAAAAATTTTTAATTCACATTTATTTAAATTTTATTCAGATGTAATTCTAATTTTATAAAAAATCATATTAATATAAAATTAGATTTATTTGTTTAATTTTTGTATTTAAATAGATTTTTGTGTCTTAACTTTTTAGTTCATTTTTAATGTGTGATTATTAAAATAGTAATGATATTTTTAATTTTATAAAATAACATCTCTCTATTGTTTTATTAGATCTTTCATGTTTAAATTGAATTAAATATTCACCTATGAAATTTTTTATCTTAAATAAACTATCCTATAAATTTGCATTGTCATTCAATATAAAGTCTCTAAACAAACGACTAGCGTCTAAATAATGAATTTTATATTTCCCTGAAGTCATACAAAGTTATCCATATATTAGGGTGAACCAAAAGT
>JBBMOY011736953.1:0-13417 GCA_037951405.1 Platydemus manokwari | reverse complement strand
TTATTATTATCAATATTATCATTATTATTATTACTATATATTTTATTATATTGAGCAATTATCTTAACAACATTTTCCAAATAAATATTATTTTTATTAAAATCAAATATTTACAATATCCGTCAAAAATCATAAAATTTTGCCATATCGGTAATTTGAAACGGAAGTCAAAATTTATGAAATTGTCAAAATTAAATAATTTTCAAAGTCAGAAAATATTTTCACCAAATATAATTGCATAAATAGTGGTCTACATCTGTATCCACGGTGGTTTGTTGCTGGGTTTTGTTTTTGTCTGTATTGTCTGATCTTTGAGAATATGATTAAGGACTAGTTGTTTGGGGATGAGAACTTTGAGGATGATAAATAAGACTCGTTGTTTTGTGATAAATATTTCTTATTTCATTGCTACCATAATATTTGTGTTATCTCATTAAACTTTACTTATGCATTCAAAACTACGTGAGGTTCAGTTATCGTTGAATAAATCCTATGTAAATTAAACATTATACCAAATTAAAATCTATAAAGGAGAGGTCAGATAATCACTCAGTTAAGATCATCGAGCTTATTTTACAGGTACATAGAGATTTCATTAATTACTGAAATATAATCTGTTTAGTTTTATCTATTAAAGGTGGAAATTGGCCCATTACTATTGAGTGAAATGGTTTTTACTCAGAAGGTAAGGTATAAGAGTAATTTTTAACTTGATACTTCATTGTTTGAAGTCTCAAGCCTGGACATCAGTTTATTAAATTAAATACAGTCGTGTGATAGGTTCTAGACAAAAATGTATTACTTTTGAATTTTACTTCAATTGAGAAAATTTATGTAAAATGAAAAGCAAGATGGATTTCTACATATAATACAACTTTTGCCTAACATTACTCAAAACTCATTAATATATAAAAATTTTCTATATTCGTTATTGGTCCAATAAATGAAGGCTTTTCTTATCCGTATCAGTCCATATAGTTGTAAGTGGAATTAGATTGTAGGTTGATTATTCGCAAAAATTTGGAATAATTTGCAAAAATTAGAAAATATAGTTATAATTAAAGCACAAAAATAATAAGTTTGCGTTTTGTGTGAAAACTAAATCAAGAAACACAATATTAAATAAATGGAAAATTATAGCGCTAAAATAAAATATGTGCAATAGTGAAAGACTAGAAATCCAGCATGAGGATGCTCAGGCCGATTCTGAATGTTCATTCTATTAACATTATGAAAAGAACGATATTAAAAGTTAAATGGCCTTGAATCTTTTCCCTATCTTGATCTGCACTTTTATTTTCCATTACCGTTGCTGATTTATCTGAACATTGATTTATGGGGTTAATACTGGTATGAATTAATTATTGAATTACTCATATTGACTTCTAATGAGTTTACGTAGAGATTATAATATATGTAAATGTTTGCTACATTTATATATTGCTAACATCGGTAGGAAAGATTCTTAACCAACCCATAAAGTTTGATGCTGAAAGATTAGATTATTGATTTAATAATTGCATATTATAGTAAAAATAAACCTCAAAAATTACTGTAGGAATTGATGAGGTGATTTATTTTCAGATCTTTGTACTTAAAGACAACAATAAAATCCATAATAAAATCCATTAAAGTAGTTTAACAAAAAAGGATCATATAAATGTCAATTACAAATTTAAATAAAAATTCGAGCAATTATAAGAACTTAAAAGAAATCAATTAAATGGAAAAAAATAACACGCACCATCCGAATAATTTATTTATTTACACCGCTATCGTAGCACTACTGATTACAAATCAATACTTCAAAGTGACTAATAAACTAAATCTCCAGTCCGATATTATATTCGATATAGTTTCATATTTGTGAAAGAAAATTCTGGAAAACATACTCAAACGAAATTCATTAAAGATGAACTAGAGGAAGTATATGAACTATCTATTATTTTTCAATTGAATTATTTGTAAATTTTATTTTGATAAAGGAACGATTTTAATCAAGGCTTTCTTATTCCTTTAGGTTGAAGAATATTGATGTGATTTGGTGTCATGATTTATTATAAAGGTAGCTAGTGTAAAGATGTTAATGAATTCCACCTATATTGAACTCTTATCCATGCTGAAGCTTAGGTTCTGTATACTCAAGAAATTGAGATAATAACTTTAAATAATAACTTCAAATCAGAAAAATTAATTTACGAATAAATAATAAGATAAAGTTAACACAGATATGGGATGTGCTAAATTTTATTTACTTTTGTAAGTAGTTTTGCATTTCATGGAAAATGATTTTTACTTAGTTGTGTAGTCCAAGACAACGATCAGAAGATTACTCTTTTGTAGCAAAGTTAAAAGATAATTACCACAAACGATTGACAAAATGGACATATTTCATAAAGATAAACAATTAATTTAAATATTTAATTAATTTCAACTTAGTAAGATTTTTAATTTATGATGTGTAATTTGCTCTGCTGCATTTGGTTAGATGTTTGATATTATATTAAAATGATTATTAATGAAAACAGTTACACTCTGTACGATTTTTATGCATTCGTTTCAAATAATAAATATTTGTATTTAATTAATTTAAAAACATTTATTATTTGATTTAATAAAAGTAATAATTGTTTAATTTGTTTATAAAAGTAGTAAGACATTTTACCACAATTTAAATAATTAAATTCATAACTAATAATGGATAATTATAGTTTTTCTGAATTACTTTCCTCGCACTCAAATGTAAAGTTAGTAGATTTTCTTATTGTTTTTAATTCTTTCATTGCCAAATATTATTTAGCTTCGAAGATAAGAGCTCTTTATCAGAATTAGACAAAGAAAATATTAATTCAGGTATTTTTAATTTAACCTTATTAAATTATCTGGATTTAATTATTTAGATATGGAAGATGTAATAAAACCCGTAATTACATTTATATCTTATTTGCTATGGATTTATTAATTTATAAGCAGAAAACTTCGCGAATGTCATTGTTGATTAGTTTAGATCCCTTAAATCCGTATTCGAGTTCGGAATGTGTTAGAAAAGAGGATCGTAAAAGTTTACTTAATTCTTCCGTTGGGTAATGAGATCATGAATTTATACTTTGAAAAGCAATCATTATTGTTGAATTAACTTTAGCAAATTGGACCAGTCTTGGAATTTCTTTAATTTGGAGAACGTGGATAATGAAATGGAAAAAGTTGATGAAAACAATCAGAAACCATTTGATCCATTCCATGTTGGCAATTAGATTTCATTGAACTATTAATGTTGATTGATGGATTTTTAGAATGACGATATTTTGTGTTGTGAACAGAAATCTTATCCATTGAAAGATATTTCCTTTGATAATCAGGTAGGAAACAATATTCATTGTTATATTTTCTTGTAAATTGACAATTAAAAATAATAAATTCTCTTTTCGTTTGAGTATTGTGTTGAATATTTCAATAACATAAGTTTTTATTAATAAATATATTTTTAATAAATAATTTAATTATTCTAAATATATGGAAATTTAATATTTGATAATTTGTAATAATGTTTTTAGGATTTATTTTTAATAAAAATGTCATTTTCGTCGCATAATTCTCATTACATGTGTCAATCAATTACTTGAATTTAATTAATTAGTTAATTAATTATTTAATCAGAATGAAATCAATTGTAATGAGAATTTTGTGACTGTTTTTCAGTAATTGTGTTCTTTGTGGTACATTTAATGCATATTATCCTTGATAAATATATATATATATCGATCGAAGTAAAAATTATGTTAATTAAAAATTAATTACTTTAATCAAAATTTAATTAATTATTATTGTAATGAAATGGTCACGATTTATTCGATAAAGAATGTTGTTTTGTACTCTTTTAATGTTCATTTGTCTTGTCAATGGAATAGCTCGAATTAAATTAATAATTAGGTTAATTAAAAATTAATTACTTTAATCAAAATTTAATTAATAATAATGGGAATGAAATTTGTCATGGTTTATTGGATAAAACTACCATTTTTGTCAATTATAGTACTTATCTGATGAATCAATGGAAGAAAACAGTGTGGCAGTAGAAAATTTGTTACCCATTAGTCCCATGAAGAAATATGTTGACCAATCGGTCCATGATAAGTTGAAACGATCATATCGTCATCAACAACGGGAATGGAAACAAGCCGAGAAAAGGTTTCAGGACGAAATTGAACAAATTAAACAAGAGAAACAAGAAGAAATTCATCGATTGATTGTCGAGAATGAAATGAAAATCAAGGAAATCATCAGTGGAAATGAGAAAAGGATTGAAAAAATCGAGGAAACAAATAGAAACAAGCTCATTGAAATGGAGAAAGAGAAAGATTCTATGATAACTGATCTATTGAGAGAGAATGAGGAGAATCTCGAGCAATTACGAATGAATCAGTTAAAAATAAATCAACCGAAACCTGAAGAACTTGATAAGATGTCCGCGGAAATTGCCAATTTATCCAAGGAAATCGATTATTTGCATAAGGAAATCGAATATTTGAACTGTTGCAAGCTTGAGAACGAGTAATCATTTGAATAAATTCATATTTCATGGTTGATTGGATGTGTGGTATGGTTGATAGGATCGTCATTAATCAGTATTCCGACACGCTTCAACAGATTATGAAAAAACATTCTGATGATATGGAAGCTATTTGTCAGGAGAATCGAGAAATGGAAGCCATTTTGAACACATATGTCAACAAGGTCGGCTCAAGCAAGACGATTATCAATAATTTGCAACAGGTATCGAACTGGATGATGATTTATTTTTATCATTTTATTGTGTTTTATTTATAATTTCATATTTCTAGAAGATATTTTTTGATTATTATTATCATTTTGTCATTTATAATACTAATGAACCAGCCATTGCATGTTTTATATTGTGAATATTATTGATTATTATCTAATAAACTGATATGGGCTCAGATTGCAATTACAAATGATGTGTATGGTCAAGCGAGTTAGATTCCATTGGTCAGAGATTTGTACCAATCAGTGAGCTTATTATTAAATAGTTGGTTCAGTATCATATTCAATATTGATTATTGGACATTAGCACACGTAAAACAGATCTTTGGGTGGGCTAGCTGTTGGAATTATCACAATCCTTCAAAAATCACACAGCATGTATATATAATGATTATAATTAAATATAATTGAAATAAAAATAATTTTAAAAATATTATCAACACTTAATATTGTAAATAATATTATTAACTTTGGTATCTTTAATTATAATGACAAGAATAATATTTTATAAAATTATAATTATAATTTTATTAATTCTTATAAATATAATTAAAAATAGTTATACTTAGTTTTATAATTATTGTTATAATAATTAATATAACATAATTATTAATAATAAATTTATATAAATAATTATAATTTGAGTGGATCAAATATGATTATGGCCGAGATTATTGTTGATAATAAGAGTTATTATTATGCTTGCAATTATAAATATTATAATGATCAATTAATTTAATTTTATTATTATTTCTGTTTATAATCTAATTATAAAATATTTATAAATCGTTTTAGTGAATAAATAAAATAACAATATAAAAAACATTTTTATTATTATAATATTAAATTGAAAATATAATGCATAAATAAATAATAATAATAATAAGCTAGAGAAGTGTCTGTATTTTATATTATTCATGATATATTATTGATGTGTGTGTGCGTGTGTGTGTGTGTAATAAATATTGTGTAGAATGAGACCATTTTACAAGAACAATTGCGTAAATGTGGAGACAAATTGGAACAATTGCAATCAGAATTGAATAATAAATCTACTGAATTGGTTGAAACCACTGGAAAGTATTTGTTTATTGATTATTTGGAAATGTTTCTCAACTGTCATTAATTTTTGGAATACAGCTTTGAAAAAGAAATTTTCAATTTGAAATCGGATTCCGAGAGAAAATTGAAGCGAAAAGAAATTAGAATTGCTGTACTCGAGAATTCAGAAACGAATTTGAAAACCGAATTGGAGTTGCGCGTAAATTAATTTTCTTTTCTTTTTTGATTTGATTTTTTGTTGTTTTAATAGATTAAAGAACGAGATCAATTCAAAACCAGTCTTGCTGAAGCTCTGGAATTAAAATGATTATTCTTACCACTTTTGTAGATGTTAATAAAATTCAAATATTCTTATTTATTCTTTTATATTTGAATATTATGTTGATTATTGAACATCTAACTTATATCAGTTACAAATTGAACCAAACATTATAATGAAATTAGATTGGATAAAGAAATTAAATGATTTTCTGTATTTTTGAAATTGTGATTTATCTATTTTATAATTATTATTATGTTTACATTAGATTAATATTTTCATTAAGCAGAATATGTTTTCTGAATTATTTTAAAACATCGAGTTTTGACTAATTTGTCACATTGATTTACTTTTCAATAAAATACGTCTCATAGTTCAGACTTTATAAACAACCAGAATTCTTTCTTATTGTAAATTTTTTTTATCAATAATAATAATTAGTTTAATTCTGTTTAGCAAAGCGATTAAATTAAGAACAGAAAAATGTTTTGACCAACAAAAAATTCAAATTCAATAATTTAATATAAAATATTAAACTATTTTTTGTCAATGTTGTTTAAATACCTTTAATCAACTTAGTTTATTATTTCGCGATAGTAGCTTATATATCATCGAGTTTGATGGTAATTATTATTTACATTATTTTATTTAATATCAATCATCATATGTTTGTTGTGAATTATCTTAACGAATGATTATTTTACTCATTAATAGCGTGAAGTAATTTCCGTCAATGTTGGCCAAGCTGGGGTACAAATATCGAATGCAACGTGGGAATTATTATGCATCGAACACGGCATACAGGCAAATGGAATCCTCAAAGAATATTTGAAAGATGATGATAGTAGTGCTTTTAAAACATTTTTCCAAGAAGTGCCTGCATCACAATATGTACCAAGAGCTATTTCTATTGACTTGGAACCAACTGTTTTAGGTGAATTTATTGGATATTTTTATTGAATTTCTTGTTCTTAGAAGAAGATTTATTAATAGATGGATGATTGGTTTGAAATTGAAGATGAAAAAAGCTTCTTTGTACACAAAATTATCTGTGTTCCTTTTAAATTTTTTGAGTTCTAATTTTTTGGTGATTTATGGTTGATAAACTATTGTTAGCACTGTAAGTAGGGCCGATTCATGTGTTCTCTAAGTTCCAATAATCATCTACAGGATCATCGAGTTTTACATAAAATAGCTAAAAACTAAGTATTTTCTCATCAGTAAGATCAGTCAAGCCTATTTTACTTAAATATTAAGTTTTTATTTGTTTTTATCAAGATTTTTTTGTTTTAATAATCAAACGAATCAAACTACATCTTCATAAAATTTATCTCAAAATGGAAAATGTTCTTCGTTATATGTTATAAATAATTTATTTAAACATTCTTTAAAAAGGTTAATGGTTTGGCTCAAGTTAAAAAAAGCGGTTCTCAAATAAAATTTTTAATTTGTTGAGTGTATTTCAAAAATTTGTATAATTTATTTAGCTGTATTCTGTAAAAACACTTTGAATTTTTTATTTAAATACTTGAGAAAAATTTTAATTGTTTAAAATCAAATATTAAAAACACAAGAGCTTCGAAGCCTCTTCATAATTTAATTATTTGAAAAATGGATTGAAGTAAGTCGAATTGCCATTTATTGGAAATTAGCGAGGGCTCTTTTTTAACATTAGACGTAAATTGAGAGATATTCTCAATTTTTACAATTATTTTATAAAAATAAGCAATGATATCATTAAACAGGTGTGTAGTTAATTAACTCGATTTATAATTATAAAAAATTGAATTTAAAACTCAAATAATCATATAGAAGTTTTGTGATTAGAATATGACCTTGATTTTAAAACTGTTTTTGTTCCCTATTAGATATCCTAAAATGTGAAATATTAACTGAGTTGTATGATTAAATCAAACAATGCAAATATATATAAATTAGATTATAATAATAAAGTTTATTTATTATGAAAGTAAGTCAAAGGACTAATTTTATTAACTTAACCCAAGTTATGGTCTTCCATATCAAATTTTAAGTCAACGTAAAATCAAACCTGATTATATGCATAATTTAAACAACTGTTGTTGGTTGATACGATTATTTCGATTATAAAATATTTTGAAAATAAATTGAAGGATAAAAATGTTTAGAAAGATATTTAGATTTCATAATTTGTTATCGATATATTTATCGATAAGAATTCGTATATTTTAAAAGGCATAAACCGAAGTGTAGATAAATTTCTAATAGATAGTATGAAGTTATTCTTTATCACAAAGACTTGAAAATTAAAAATCGGTTTTGTTAGAAATAAAATTTAGAAGTTAAGCGATTATTCATTTTACATAAGATTAACAGAATGCTTATCAATATTATTAAACTGAATTTAAGCTATAATTTTGAACTATTAAAAATAAAATTTAAATTTGATTTGAAACTTTATTTAATTACGTTGTTTTCATATCTTATACAAGTTCCTAATTCTTTTTGGTTACTACTCTCAATAATATATCTTCATATTCTAAATTATTTTTCGAATTTTTAAAGGTTTAGTAATTTTGTAATTTTACTGACATTTATAATTTTTTGAATTCTATACGTTGATATAACATTATTATTGTTGATTTGTATGAAGTATCATTTGAATATGATTGTTAGTTTATTTTATTTTTTTAATTTTTTTACATCAAATAAGCAATCACGAACTACCCAGACTGAGAGCTTATAGTTTGGATATTTTATCTTTTAAAATATTAAATTGATGTTGAAAATTTTATTGTAATTATATCATAATATTGAATTTCTGACAAAACTACTAATTTTAGTTCTCTATCGAAAACAACTTATCCAAAGTTTTTTTAATAAATTAAAAGCTATTATTTTAATAAATCACATGTGTACTATATTTTTAGATGAAGTAAGAACTGGGGCATATAGAAATCTTTGGCATCCAGATCAATTAATATCTGGTTATGAAGATGCTGCTAATAATTATGCAAGAGGTCATTTTACTTTAGGTAAACAGTTAATTGATCAATCTGTTGAAAGAGTTCGTAAAGCTGTTGATATGTGTGATATGTTACAAGGTTTCTTTATCATAAATAGCCTTGGTGGTGGAACAGGATCGGGTTTTGCAGCATTATTACTTGAGAGATTAGGAGTAGAGTATATCAAAAGAACAAAGTTTGAAATTGTAGTGGCTCCTTCAAATAATTTATCTACTGCAGTTGTTGATCCTTATAATTCAGTGTTAAGTATGAATGCATCAACAGAACACTCGGAGATTTGTGCTATGTTTGATAATGAGTCTATATATGAATTGTGTAATAATACTCTTGATATAGCTCGACCAACGTATAACAACATTAACCGAATCATGTCACAAGTCTTTAGTTCACTCACTGTTTCATTAAGATATGAAAGCTTTCTTAATGCTGATTTAGACCAATTGTCGACTAATTTAGTACCTTATCCGAGGATTCATTTTCCAGTTATAAATTATGCACCTATAATTTCTATTCGTCGAGCAGAACATGAAAAACTAACAACTCATGAACTAACAAGAGCAATATTTGAAAAAAGTAGTCAAATGATATCATGCAATATGAGTGAAGGAAAATATATGAGTTGCTGCTTACAATATCGAGGGGATATTACTCCTAAGCAGGTAAATAGTGCGATCTTCGAAGTAAAGAGAAGAACTGATATAAAATTCGTCAACTGGTGTCCAACTGGCTTTAAGTTGGGTATAAATTCGCAGCCTCCTACTGTAGTACCGGGTTCAGAAATGGCTCAAAGCTCTCGTAACGTGACAATGATAACCAATTCAACAGCTGTTGAGCAAGTTTGGCAAGGATTCTGTCAAAAATTTGATGTATTATTCAGTAAGAGAAGTTTTGTACATTGGTATGTTGGAGAAGGAATGGAAGAAGGTGAGTTTAATGAAGCAAAGGATGAGATAAATGCACTTCTACAAGATTATATTGAAATAAGTGTTGATGATGAAGAAGAGGAAGAAGATGGGGGAAAATCTGAAGATAAGCCGAAATCACCTCAAAAGGATCCTGAAATGGATCTTAATATGGGAGGTGGATATGATGAAGAAGAAGAGGTAGTGAATGCCGAGGAAGCTGAAAATGAGGATGAAGTAGCAGAAGTGGAGGAGAACGATGAAGAAATTGTAGATGCAGAAGATGGTGAAGATGAAATGATATAAAGTAATTCATTTACGAAGAGATATTGAGTTGGATAATTACATTGTTTTAAATTTTTTAAAAAATGAATACCAATCACCTCACAGTACTCTTCAAAACTCGGGACTTTGATCATCAGAAACTAAATTTATCTTCCTCTTTTGATATATTAATTTGCATTAAGTTAAAATTAAACAATAAATTAAATTATATTATTTTATTGGTTTTTTGCTTGCAAATTTTTAATTTTACAAGTTACAGAAAAAATTTAAGTTATTTTTATATTTTTTATTTCGTAACTTTCAATTTGATTTAGAGTAAATTGAATTAAATTTCAGGGATATTCAAAATTAACATACAAGTTCTTGAATTTCCAATTTTACAAATTTTATTAACGATTTGATAAATCCGATTATTAGAAAATGTAACAAAATTAGTTAGCTATTAGGCAACATTTTGTGATTGCTAGGATTTAAATCGAATTTTTTGGATTTCGATAACAAATATACTGTTTCTTAGGGATGTACTGTTTCTTTGAGTAATGTAATTGTTGGGATTCGGTATCTATCAATAACAATAATAATAACCCACCAAAACAATAGTAATATATTTAAGCTAATTTAGGGATATTTGACAATTTTAGCTATGGTAAGTATGTGTTGAGAATCTGATTAAAACATGACTTTTTATTCAATGATTATTGCTGCATATTGTATTAATTCTGTGTGAAACACATTTGTCTTAATCTGTTAATCGTTATTGTTAATTTCTAATTCTAGTTTTTACGTTTTGTTGAGATAAAGTAATAATAAATATGGATGCTAAATATAGATAATAATAATTGATCATGAAATATATTGGAAAGAATAAAACAATTATCTAAATAATAAATGCAAAAGCTTTTAATTCTAGTAGAAATGATTATAATTCTATAAATTTAAAATATTAATCAGCTATTGAAATATATAGTGGATATTTAATAGTACTAATGTTTGGTTTTGGAGCTTTTGACGATTCTTGAAACTGAAATAATTATGTGTATCAATGTATAATTTTTTATTTTACGTATAATAGTTTTTTATGTGAATTCACGGTGATTTTGTGACCAATAGGAATATAATATAATTTAGGCCACAATTAATAGGCTCTATAATTCATGAAAACTGGCATTAATATAATAAAATTTAAACCATTAACATTACCGTATAATAAATTTAGTCATTAATATAGTAATCGAGGAAACAAAATTCATAGTAAAATTTGAGATAGAAGCTAGTACATGCTCATTTAAAACAACAGAATATAAAATTATGCCTATGGATGCTAAAATAAAATATCTTAAAAATATAATAGTATGGCAAGCAGCAAGCAGAGTTGAATGATACACTTAAATGTGATAATTTACCATAAAAAGAAATGCAGATTGGGAAAATCAATGGAAATCTTAAAAGATGATGAAATAAACATAATAGAAGTATAGTTATGAACAAAATAGTGGAAAAAGATAAGAGATCGAAGAAAATTAGAATGATAAAATGTAGAGGAAAAAGCAAAGAAAAAAAACTTAATAGGCAAAGGTCAGTGTATTTGGATGAAATAATAGATGAAGTAGCAAGTGGAGATGATAAGAGTAATAAGGAACGGAAGGAAACATCAAAGAAGAAAAAAGAAATTAAAAAATCAGAAGATACAAAATGATCAGGAAAAGATTTTATGAAATTAATAGAATCATCAGAAACATGTAAGATGAATAAACAGATAAGGAAACAGTAAGATGAGTTAGAGAATTGTATAGGATGTCCACAAGGGCAATATCATGATCCATGTTTTGGAAGTCAAAGCAATCGTAAACGAATCAACATAGAAATTAAGAAAATAGTTTACCCATTCCGAGAAGAAATAAATTTAACCATACCGGAAATGAATAATGATGATGAAGAAAAAAAATAAGGTTGAAGAAGAATTTATATACGATGAAGAACATGTACAACAACAACCAATATTTCCACCGGAATACCAATTACAGGATAATTACGGACACATACCACAACTCCAATATGATAATTATGGAAATATGATAAGAGAAGAATACATACCATCAACGTCAATAGAAAGCCAAGCAATTAATGAACTAATAAATCATCTGACCACACATAATTACAATAGTAATTGAGAAATAGAAGAACAAGATATAAAGGGAAAAGAAGGACCTTTAGAAAAGAGAACTGAAACAGACGGGGAATCAAAGAATAATATAAGATTAAAAGATCAGGAAACAATGAGAAGGAAAACTAGAGGAAGACCACCAGGAGTTAAAAATAAAATTAAAAATAAAATCAAAAGAAACGATGATCCCATGATACCTAATGAAAAAAACATACCACCTAAAGATTCTGATTTGGACGAAAAAGCAAAATGGAGAATCAAATATAAAACACAAGCACTTTGTGACGAAACCCGCGCAGTAGAGAAAAAACAAATGCATACACAGGCAATTAAAGAATTTAATCAAAATGAAGAAGTATATAAAAATGAAAATTTGCAAATAATGGCATTAGACCATTGTACGAGTAAATACAGAGAAGAAATAAACCGAATAATCAATGGAAACAGCTAGGGAAGTTATTGACATAATAAATGAAGATATGCAATATGATTAGGAAAAGGAATAACTAGACAAACAATAGAACCTGCAGGATAAAAGGACAGAGCATATTGTAAGGGATAAGAATACCAAGTGTGGAATAAGAAAATGTAGTAGCCTTAAGACATTACATCATAGAATTAATAGAATTTCAATCTACATTTGATGATCAGACTAAGAAAATGCCAACATGGATAAATTGTGAATATGAAAAAGAAATAAATGACATAGGAATATCACTAATTATACATAAGGCAAACCCATACCAATGCCCTTTAATATTGTTAAAATAAGAAAAATTACAGGCAGTAAATAGAAAAATATTCAAAGAGACGAAGTTGGCGGAAAGTTATTTACCTAATAGTGATCGAGAAACATCTGAAAAAGGAATTAAGGAAAGATCAACAGTATATATGAGTGAAGAAGATAAAAGTTCAATGAGATTCAAACATAAGGGACAAGATAAGATATGTGCTCAAA
>JBBMOY011735842.1:0-13419 GCA_037951405.1 Platydemus manokwari | reverse complement strand
AGATAAAACTGAATTGAAACTAGTTGAAAATGAGCAAAATCTGAGATAAAACTCGTAGAAAACAAGTTAAAACTGAGGTAAAACTAGTTAAAAATGAGCTAAAATTGAGCTAAAACTAGTTGAAATCGAGCTAAAACTGAGCTAAAACTAGTTGAAATCGAGCTAAAACTGAGCTAAAACTAGTTAAAAACGAGCTAAATCGGAGATAAAACTATTTTTAAAAAGTGCTAAACCTGAGCTAAAACTAGTTGACAACAAGTTAAAACTGAATTGAAACTAGTTGAAAATGAAAAAAAAAAACTGAGATAAAACTCGTAGAAAACAAGTTAAAACTGAGCCAAAACTAGTTGAAAACGAGCTAAAACTGAACTGAAACTGTAAGCGAGCTAAAACTGAGCAAAAACTAGTTAAAAGCGATCTAAAACTGTGCAAAAATTAGCAGAAATCGAGCTAAAACTGAGCTAAAAATAGTTGAAAATGAGCTAAAACTGAGCTAAAAACTGGTTGAACACGAGCCAAAACTAAGCTACAGCTAGGCGAAAACGAGCTAAAACTGAGATAAAACTATTTGAAAACGAGTTAAAGCTGAGGTAAAAATAGTTGAAAACCAGCTAAAACTAGTTGAAAACGAGGTAAAACTGAGTTAAAATTAGTTAAAAACGAGCTAAAATTGAACTAAATCTAGCTAAAACGAGCAAAACTGAGGGAAATATAGCTAAAAACGAGCTACAACTGAACTAAAACTAGTTGAAATCGAGCTAAAACTGAGCTAAAACTAGTTGAAAACGAGCCACATGAGCTAAAACTATTTTTAAAAAGTGCTAAAATTTAGCTAAAACTAGTTGACAACAAGATAAAACTGAATTGAAACTAGTTGAAAATGAGCAAAATCTGAGATAAAACTCGTAGAAAACAAGTTAAAACTGAGCTAAACATAGCTGTAAACGAGCTAAAATTGAGCTGAAACTAGCTAAAAATCGAGCTAAAACTAGCTAAAAACGAGCTAAAACTGAGATAAAATTAGCAAAACTGACCGAAAACTAGCTGAAAACGGGCTTAAAGTGAGATAAAATTAACTGAAACCGAGCTAAAAGTGAGCTAAAACTAGCTGAAAACGAGTTAAAAGTGAGCTAAAATTATCTGAAAACGTGCTAAAAATCCGCTAAAACAAGCTGAAACCGAGCTAAAACTGAGGAAAACTAGTTAAAACGAGTTAAAACTGAGCTATAACTTGTTGAAAACGAGCTAAAACTTAGCTAAAACTTGTTGAAAACGAGCTAAAACTGAGCTAAAACCATTTGAAAACGAGTTAAAACTAGTTGAAAACGAGCTAAAACTAAGCTAAAACTAGTTGAAAACGAGCTAAAACTAAGTTAAAACTAGTTGAAAACGAGCTTAAACTGAGCTAAACTTAGGTAAAACATGCTGAAAACGAGCTAAAATTGAGCTAAAACTAATTGAAAATCAGCTAAACCTGAGCTAAAACGATTTTAAAAAGAGCTAAAACTGAGCTAAAACTAATTGACAGCAAGATAAAACTGAATTGAAACTAGTTGAAAATGAGACAAATCTGAGACAAAACTCGTAGAAAACAAGTTAAAACTGAGCTAAAACTAGCTGAAAACGAGCTAAAATTGAGCTGAAACTAGCTAAAAATCGAGCTAAAACTGAGCTAAAACTACCTAAAAACGAGCTAAAACTGAGCTAAACTTAGCTAAAACTGACCGAAAACTAGCTGAAAACGGGCTTAAAGTGAGATAAAACTAACTGAAACCGAGCTAAAAGTGAGCTAAAACTAGCTGAAAACGAGTTAAAAGTGAGCTAAAAGTAGCTGAAAACGAGTTAAAAATCCGCTAAAACTAGGCTAAAACTAGATGAAAACGAGTTAAAATTAGTTGAAAACGAGCTAAAACTGAGATAAAACTAGTTTAAAGCGAGCTAAAACTGAGTTAAAATTAGTTGAAAACGAGCTTAAACTAAGCTAAAATTAATTGAAAACCAGCCAAAACTGAGGTAAAAATAGTTGAAAACCAGCTAAAACTGAGCTAAAACTAGCCAAAAAGGAGCAAAAACTGAGCTAAACCTAGCTAAAAACGAATAAAACAGAGCTAAACCTGACTAAAAAACGAGCTAAAGCTGAGCTAAAACTAATTGTAAGCGAGCTAAAATTGAGCTAAAACTAGTTAAAAACGAGCTAAAACTTTGGTAAAACTAGTTGAAATCGAGCTAAAACTGAGCTAAAACTGAGCTAAAACGAGCTAAAAGTGAGCTAAAACTAGTTGACAACAAAATAAAACTGAATTGAAACTAGTTGAAAATGAGCAAAATCTGAGATAAAACTCGTAGAAAACAAGTTACAACTGAGCTAAAACTAGTTGAAATCGAGCTAAAATTGAGATTAAACTAGCTAAAACGAGATAAAACTGAGCTAAACTTAGCTAAAACTGTGCTAAAACTAGCTAAAACGAGCTAAAGATGACCTAAAACTAATTGAAAGCGAGCTAAAACTGAGCTAAAACTAGTTGACAACAAAATAAAACTGAATTGAAACTAGATGAAAATGAGCAAAATCTGAGATAAAACTCGTAGAAAACAAGTTAAAACTGAGCTAAAACTAGCTGAAAACGAGCTAAAATTGAGCTAAAGCTAGCTAAAAATCGAGCTAAAACTGAGCTAAACTTAGCTAAAACTGACCGAAAACTAGCTGAAAACGGGCTTAAAGTGAGATAAAACTAACTGAAACCGAGTTAAAAGTGAGGTAAAACTAGCTGAAAACGAGTTAAAAGTGAGCTAAAATTAGCTGAAAACAAGTTAAAAATCAGCTAAAATTAACTGAAACCGAGCTAAAACTGAGCTAAAACTAGTTAAAAACGAGCTAAAACTGTGCTAAAACTAGTTGAAATCGAGCTAGAACTGAGCTAAAACTAGTTGAAATCAAGCTAAAACAGCTAAAACTAGCTGAAAACGAGCTAAATCTGAGTTTAAATTATTTAAAAAAGAGCTAAAACTGAGCTAAACCTAGTTGAAAACGAGCTAAAACTGAGCTAAACCGAGTTAAAACTAGCTGAAAGCTAGCTAAAACTGAGCTAAACTGAGCTAAAACTAGCTGAAAACGGGCTAAAAGTGAGATAAAACTAGCTGAAACCGAACTAATACTGAGGTAAAACTAGTTGAAAACGAGCTAAAACTGAGCTAAATCTAGTTGAAAATGAGCTAAAACTAGTTGATAACCAGCTAAAACAGAGCTAAAACTAGCCAAAAACGAGCAAAAACTGAGCAAAATCTAGCTAAAAACGAACAAAACTGAGTATAATCTAGCAGAAAATAAGCTAAAACTGAGTTAAAACTAGTTGAAAACGAGCTAAAACTGAGCTAAAACTTTGGTAAAACATGCCGAAAACGAGCTAAAACTGAGCTAAAACTAATTGAAAATGAGCAAAACCTGAGCTAAAACTATTTTAAAAAGAGCTAAAACTGAGCTAAAACTAGTTGACAACAAGATAAAACTGAATTGAAACTAGTTGAAAATGAGCGAAATCTGAGATAAAACTCGTAGAAAAGAAGTTAAAACTGAGCTAAAACTAGTTGAAAACGAGCTAAAATTGAGCTAAAACTAGCTGATATCGAGCTACAACTGAGCTAAAACTAGCTAAAAACGAGCTAAAACTGAGCAAAACTTAGCTAAATCTAGCTGAAAACGGGCTAAAAGTGAGATAAAACTAGCTGAAACCGAAGTAATACTGAGGTAAAACTAGTTGAAAACGAGCTAAAACTGAGCTAAAACTAGTTGGAAACGAGCTTAAACTAGTTTAAAACGAGATAAAACTGAGCTAAAACTAGTTGAAAACTAGCTAAAACTGAGTTAACACTAGCTAAAACGAGCTAAAACTACTTAACAACGAGCTAAAACCTAGCTAAAACTAGTTAAAGACGAGCGTAAATAAGCTACAGTTATCTATACCTAGCATAGAACTAGCTAGAAACACTACGGACAAATAGCCTCCCAGTTCTCTGCGCCCGGAATTCTGGGCGAAAATCTAAAAACGAGCCAGAAACTGAGCTGGAACCAGCTAAAAACCAGCGAAAAGCGGGCTAAAGCTAGTTGAAATCGAGCTATAACTTAGCTAAAAGTAGCTAAAAACTGGCTAAAAGTGAGATAAAATTAGCTGAAACCGAACTAATACTGAGGTAAAACTAGTTGAAAACGAGCTAAAACTGAGCTAAAACTAGTTGAAAACGAGCTTAAACTGTTGAAAACGAGCTAAAACTGAGCTAAAACTAGTTAAAAACCAGCTAAAACTGAGCTAAAACTAGTTGAAAATGAGCTAAAATTGAGCTAAAACTAATTGAAAACGAGTCAAAACTGAGGTAAAAATCGTTGAAAACCAGCTAAAACTGAGCTAAAACTAGTTGAAAACCAGCTAAAACTGAGTTAAAACTAGCTAAAACGAGCTAAAACTGAGCTAAAACTAGTTAAAAACGAGCTAACACCTAGCTAAAACTAGTTAAAGACGAGCGTAAATTAGCTACAGTTATCTAAATCTAGCTTAGAACTAGCCAGAAACACTACTGACAAATATCCTCCCAGTTCTCTTCGCCCAGAATTCTGGGCAAAAATCTAAAAACGAGCTAAAAAATGAGCTACAACCAGCTAAAAATCAGCGAAAAGTGGGCTAAAGCTAGTTGAAATCGAGCTATATAACTTAGCTAAAATTAGCTGAAAACGAGGTAAAACTGAGCTAAAACTAGTTGAAAGCAAGCGTAAACTGAGCTAAAGCTGGTTAAAACGAGCTAAAACTGAGCTAAAACTAGTTAAAAATGAGCTAAAACTGTGCTAAAACTAGTTGACAACAAGATAAAATTGAATTGAAACTAGTTGAAAATGAGCAAAATCTGAGATAAAACTCCTAGAAAACAAGTTAAAACTGAGCTAAAACTAGTTGAAATCGAGCTAAAACGGAGTTAAAACTAATTTAAATCTAGCTAAAACTGAGCTAAAGCTAACTGAAAACGAGCTAAACCTGAGCTAAAACTATTTAAAAAAGAGCTAAAACTGAGCTAAAACTAGTTGACAACAAGATAAAATTGAATTGAAACTAGTTGAAAATGAACAAAATCTGAGATAAAACTCGTAGAAAACAAGTTAAAACTGAGCTAAAACTAGTTGAAATCGAGCTAAAACTGAGCTAAAACTAGTTGAAATCTAGCTAAAACTGTGGTACAACTAGCTGAAAACGAGCTAAACCTGAGCTAAAACTAGTTGAAAATGAGCAAAATCTCAGATAAAACTTGTAGAAAACAAATTAAAACTGAGGTAAAACTAGTTGAACACGAGCTAAAACTGAGCTAATACTAGTTGAAAACCAGCTAAAACTAGTTGAAAACGAGCTAAAACTGAGCTAAACGTAGCTAAAACTGAGCTAAAGCTAGCTGAAAACGAGCTAAAAGTGGGCTAAAGCTAAATTTACACTAGCTAAAAATGAGCTAAAACTAGTTGAAAACGAGCTAAAGGTGATTTAAAACTAGTTGAAAACAAGCTATAACGTAGCTAAAAACTAGCTGAAAACGAGCTAAATGTGAGCTAAAACTATTGAAAACGAGCTAAAACTAGTTGAAAACGAGCTGAAGCTGAGCTAAAACTATTTGAAAAGGAGCAAAAACTGAACTACAACTAGTTGACAACCAGCTAAAACTGATTTAAAACTAGCTAAAAATGAGCTAAAACTGAGGTAAACTGAGCAAAAATTGAGCTAAAACTAGCTGACAACGAGATAAAAATGAGCTAAAGTTAACTGAAAACGAGTTAAAAATCAGCTAAAACTAGTTGAAACCGAGCTAAAACTGAGGTAAAAACTAGCTGAAAACGAGTAAAAAGAGAGCTAAATCTTGCTAAAAACGAGCCAAAACTGAGCTAAACTTAGCTAAAACTGAGCAAAAACTAGCTGAAAACGAGCTGAAAGTGAGATGAAACTAGCTGAAAACGATCTAAAACTTCCTAAAACTAGTTGAAATCGAGCTAAAACTGAGTTAAAACTAGTTAAAACGAGCTAAAACTAGCCGAAAATGGGCTAAAAGTAAGATAAAACTAATTAAAAATGAACTAAATTTAAGCTACAGCTAGTTGAAAACGAGCTAAAACTCAGCTAAAATTAGTAAAAAAAACGAGGAAAAACTAAGATAAAACTAGTAGAAAAGGTGCTAAAACTGAGCAAAGCGAGCTGAAAACGAGTTAAAATGGAGATAAATCTAGCTAAAAACGAGCAAAACTTAGATAAATCTAGCTAAAAACCAGCTAAAACTTTTTTAAAACTAGATGAAAACGAGCAAAAACTGAGCTAAACTTAGCTACTACTGAGCTAAAACTAGCTAAACAACGAGCTAAACCTAAGCTAAAACTAGTTGAAATCTACCTAAAACTGAGCTAAAATTAGCTGAAAACGAGCTAAACCAGAGCTAAAATTAGTTGAAAACCAGCTAAAACTGAGCTAAAACTAGCTAAAAACGAGCTAACACTGAGCTAAACTTTGCCAAAACTGAGCTAAAACTAACTTTAAACGGGCTAAAAGTGAGACAAAACTAACTGAAAACGAGCTAAAAGTGAGCTAAAACTAGCTGAAAACGAGCTAAAAGTGAGACAAAACTAGCTGAAAACGAGTTAAAAGTGAGCTAAAACTAGCTGAAACCGAACTAATACTGAGGCAAAACTAGTTGAAAACGAGATAAAACTGAGCTAAAACTATTTTAAAACGAGCTAAAACTGAGGTAAAAATAGTTGAAAAATAGCTAAACTGAGCTAGAACTAGTTGAAAACGAGCAAAAACTAGTTGAAAACGAGCTAAAACTGAGGTAAAAACTAGTTGAAAACGAGATAAAACTGTGCTAAAACTACTTGAAAACGAAAAAAACACTGAGCTAAAACTAGTTGACAACGAGCTAAAACTGATCTAAAACAAGCTAAAAACGAGCTAAAATTGAGCGAAACTGAGCAAAAATTGAGCCAGTTGACTACTGAGTTAAAACTAGCGTGAAACAGGCTAAAAGTGAGATAAAATTAACTGAAAACGAGCTAAAAGTGAGCTAAAACTAGCTGAAAACGAGCTAAAACTGAGCTAGAACTAGCTGAAAACGAGCTAAACCTCAGCTAAAACTAGTTGAAAATGAGCAAAATCTGAGATAAAACTAGTTGAAATCTAGCTAAAACTGAGCTAAAACTAGCTGAAAACGAGCTAAACCTGAGCTAAAACTAGTTGAAATCTAGCTAAAATTGAGCTAAAACTAGCTGAAAGCGAGCTAAACCTGAGCTAAAATTAGTTGAAAACCAGCTAAAACTGAGCTAAAACTAGTTGACAACAAGATAAAACTGAATTGAAACTAGTTGAAAATGAGCGAAATCTGAGATAAAACTCGTAGAAAACAAGTTAAAACTGAGCTAAAACTAGTTGAAAACGAGCTAAAATTGAGCTAAAACTAGCTGATATCGAGCTAAAACCTAGCTAAACCTAGCTAAAAACGAGATAATATTGAGCTAAACTTAGCTAAAACTAGCTGAATATGGGCTAAAAGTGAGATAAAACTAGCTGAAACCGAACTAATACTGAGGCAAAACTATTTGGAAAACGAGCTAAAACTAGTTGAAAACGAGCTAAAACTGAGCTAAAACTAGTTGAAAACTAGCTAAAACTGAGCTAAAACTAGTTGAAAACCAGCTAAAACTGAGCTAAACCTTATTGAAAACGAGTTAAAACTGAAATAAAATAGTTGAAAACCAGTTAAAACTGAGTTAAAACTAGTTGAAAACCAGCTAAAACTGAGTTAACACTAGCTAAAACGAGCTAAAATTAGTTAAAAACGAGCGAAAACCTAGCTAAAACTAGTTAAAGACGAGCGTAAATTAGCTACAGTTATCTATATCTAGCTTAGAACTAGCTAGAAACACTACGGACAAATAGGGTCCCAGTTCTCTTCGCCCGGAATTCTGGGCAAAAATCTAAAAACGAGCCAGAAACTGAGCTAGAACCAGCTAAAAACCAGCGAAAAATGGGCTAAAGCCAGCTGAAACCGAACTAATACTGAGGTAAAACTAGTTGAAAACGAGGTAAAACTGAGCTAAAACTAGTTGAAATCTAGCTAAAACTGAAATAAAGCTGGTTAAAACGAGCTAAAACTGAGCTAAAACTAGTTAAAAACAAGCTAGAACTGAGCTACAACTATTAGAAAACGAGCAAAAATTTAGTGGAAGTTAGTTGACAACAAGATAAAACTGAATTGAAACTAGTTAAAAATGAGCAACATCTGAGATAAAACTCGTAGAAGACAAGTTAAAACTGAGCTAAAACTAGTTGAAAACGAGCTAAAATTGAACTTAAACTAGCTAAAATCGAGCTAAAACTGAGCTAAAACTAGATGAAAACGAGCAAAAACTGAGCTAAACTTAGCTAAAACTGACCTATAACTAGCTAAAAACGAGCTAAAGCTGAGCTAAAACTAATTAAAAGCGAGCTAAAACTGAGCTAAAACTAGATAAAAACGTTCTAAAACAGTGCTAAAACTAGTTGAAATCGAGCTAAAAATGAGCTAAAACTAGTTGAAATCTAGCTAAAACTGAGCTAAAGCTAACTGTAAACGAGCTAAACCTGAGCTAAAACTATTTTAAAAAAGAGCTAAAACTGAGCTAAAACTAGTTGACAACAAGATAAAACTGAATTGAAACTAGTTGAAAATGAGCGAAATCTGAGATAAAACTCGTAGAAAAGAAGTTAAAACTGAGCTAAAACTAGTTGAAAACGAGCTAAAATTGAGCTAAAACTAGCTGATATCGAGCTACAACTGAGCTAAAACTAGCTAAAAACGAGCTAAAACTGAGCAAAACTTAGCTAAATCTAGCTGAAAACGGGCTAAAAGTGAGATAAAACTAGCTGAAACCGAAGTAATACTGAGGTAAAACTAGTTGAAAACGAGCTAAAACTGAGCTAAAACTAGTTGGAAACGAGCTTAAACTAGTTTAAAACGAGATAAAACTGAGCTAAAACTAGTTGAAAACTAGCTAAAACTGAGTTAACACTAGCTAAAACGAGCTAAAACTACTTAACAACGAGCTAAAACCTAGCTAAAACTAGTTAAAGACGAGCGTAAATAAGCTACAGTTATCTATACCTAGCATAGAACTAGCTAGAAACACTACGGACAAATAGCCTCCCAGTTCTCTGCGCCCGGAATTCTGGGCGAAAATCTAAAAACGAGCCAGAAACTGAGCTGGAACCAGCTAAAAACCAGCGAAAAGCGGGCTAAAGCTAGTTGAAATCGAGCTATAACTTAGCTAAAAGTAGCTAAAAACTGGCTAAAAGTGAGATAAAATTAGCTGAAACCGAACTAATACTGAGGTAAAACTAGTTGAAAACGAGCTAAAACTGAGCTAAAACTAGTTGAAAACGAGCTTAAACTGTTGAAAACGAGCTAAAACTGAGCTAAAACTAGTTAAAAACCAGCTAAAACTGAGCTAAAACTAGTTGAAAATGAGCTAAAATTGAGCTAAAACTAATTGAAAACGAGTCAAAACTGAGGTAAAAATCGTTGAAAACCAGCTAAAACTGAGCTAAAACTAGTTGAAAACCAGCTAAAACTGAGTTAAAACTAGCTAAAACGAGCTAAAACTGAGCTAAAACTAGTTAAAAACGAGCTAACACCTAGCTAAAACTAGTTAAAGACGAGCGTAAATTAGCTACAGTTATCTAAATCTAGCTTAGAACTAGCCAGAAACACTACTGACAAATATCCTCCCAGTTCTCTTCGCCCAGAATTCTGGGCAAAAATCTAAAAACGAGCTAAAAAATGAGCTACAACCAGCTAAAAATCAGCGAAAAGTGGGCTAAAGCTAGTTGAAATCGAGCTATATAACTTAGCTAAAATTAGCTGAAAACGAGGTAAAACTGAGCTAAAACTAGTTGAAAGCAAGCGTAAACTGAGCTAAAGCTGGTTAAAACGAGCTAAAACTGAGCTAAAACTAGTTAAAAATGAGCTAAAACTGTGCTAAAACTAGTTGACAACAAGATAAAATTGAATTGAAACTAGTTGAAAATGAGCAAAATCTGAGATAAAACTCCTAGAAAACAAGTTAAAACTGAGCTAAAACTAGTTGAAATCGAGCTAAAACGGAGTTAAAACTAATTTAAATCTAGCTAAAACTGAGCTAAAGCTAACTGAAAACGAGCTAAACCTGAGCTAAAACTATTTAAAAAAGAGCTAAAACTGAGCTAAAACTAGTTGACAACAAGATAAAATTGAATTGAAACTAGTTGAAAATGAACAAAATCTGAGATAAAACTCGTAGAAAACAAGTTAAAACTGAGCTAAAACTAGTTGAAATCGAGCTAAAACTGAGCTAAAACTAGTTGAAATCTAGCTAAAACTGTGGTACAACTAGCTGAAAACGAGCTAAACCTGAGCTAAAACTAGTTGAAAATGAGCAAAATCTCAGATAAAACTTGTAGAAAACAAATTAAAACTGAGGTAAAACTAGTTGAACACGAGCTAAAACTGAGCTAATACTAGTTGAAAACCAGCTAAAACTAGTTGAAAACGAGCTAAAACTGAGCTAAACGTAGCTAAAACTGAGCTAAAGCTAGCTGAAAACGAGCTAAAAGTGGGCTAAAGCTAAATTTACACTAGCTAAAAATGAGCTAAAACTAGTTGAAAACGAGCTAAAGGTGATTTAAAACTAGTTGAAAACAAGCTATAACGTAGCTAAAAACTAGCTGAAAACGAGCTAAATGTGAGCTAAAACTATTGAAAACGAGCTAAAACTAGTTGAAAACGAGCTGAAGCTGAGCTAAAACTATTTGAAAAGGAGCAAAAACTGAACTACAACTAGTTGACAACCAGCTAAAACTGATTTAAAACTAGCTAAAAATGAGCTAAAACTGAGGTAAACTGAGCAAAAATTGAGCTAAAACTAGCTGACAACGAGATAAAAATGAGCTAAAGTTAACTGAAAACGAGTTAAAAATCAGCTAAAACTAGTTGAAACCGAGCTAAAACTGAGGTAAAAACTAGCTGAAAACGAGTAAAAAGAGAGCTAAATCTTGCTAAAAACGAGCCAAAACTGAGCTAAACTTAGCTAAAACTGAGCAAAAACTAGCTGAAAACGAGCTGAAAGTGAGATGAAACTAGCTGAAAACGATCTAAAACTTCCTAAAACTAGTTGAAATCGAGCTAAAACTGAGTTAAAACTAGTTAAAACGAGCTAAAACTAGCCGAAAATGGGCTAAAAGTAAGATAAAACTAATTAAAAATGAACTAAATTTAAGCTACAGCTAGTTGAAAACGAGCTAAAACTCAGCTAAAATTAGTAAAAAAAACGAGGAAAAACTAAGATAAAACTAGTAGAAAAGGTGCTAAAACTGAGCAAAGCGAGCTGAAAACGAGTTAAAATGGAGATAAATCTAGCTAAAAACGAGCAAAACTTAGATAAATCTAGCTAAAAACCAGCTAAAACTTTTTTAAAACTAGATGAAAACGAGCAAAAACTGAGCTAAACTTAGCTACTACTGAGCTAAAACTAGCTAAACAACGAGCTAAACCTAAGCTAAAACTAGTTGAAATCTACCTAAAACTGAGCTAAAATTAGCTGAAAACGAGCTAAACCAGAGCTAAAATTAGTTGAAAACCAGCTAAAACTGAGCTAAAACTAGCTAAAAACGAGCTAACACTGAGCTAAACTTTGCCAAAACTGAGCTAAAACTAACTTTAAACGGGCTAAAAGTGAGACAAAACTAACTGAAAACGAGCTAAAAGTGAGCTAAAACTAGCTGAAAACGAGCTAAAAGTGAGACAAAACTAGCTGAAAACGAGTTAAAAGTGAGCTAAAACTAGCTGAAACCGAACTAATACTGAGGCAAAACTAGTTGAAAACGAGATAAAACTGAGCTAAAACTATTTTAAAACGAGCTAAAACTGAGGTAAAAATAGTTGAAAAATAGCTAAACTGAGCTAGAACTAGTTGAAAACGAGCAAAAACTAGTTGAAAACGAGCTAAAACTGAGGTAAAAACTAGTTGAAAACGAGATAAAACTGTGCTAAAACTACTTGAAAACGAAAAAAACACTGAGCTAAAACTAGTTGACAACGAGCTAAAACTGATCTAAAACAAGCTAAAAACGAGCTAAAATTGAGCGAAACTGAGCAAAAATTGAGCCAGTTGACTACTGAGTTAAAACTAGCGTGAAACAGGCTAAAAGTGAGATAAAATTAACTGAAAACGAGCTAAAAGTGAGCTAAAACTAGCTGAAAACGAGCTAAAACTGAGCTAGAACTAGCTGAAAACGAGCTAAACCTCAGCTAAAACTAGTTGAAAATGAGCAAAATCTGAGATAAAACTAGTTGAAATCTAGCTAAAACTGAGCTAAAACTAGCTGAAAACGAGCTAAACCTGAGCTAAAACTAGTTGAAATCTAGCTAAAATTGAGCTAAAACTAGCTGAAAGCGAGCTAAACCTGAGCTAAAATTAGTTGAAAACCAGCTAAAACTGAGCTAAAACTAGTTGACAACAAGATAAAACTGAATTGAAACTAGTTGAAAATGAGCGAAATCTGAGATAAAACTCGTAGAAAACAAGTTAAAACTGAGCTAAAACTAGTTGAAAACGAGCTAAAATTGAGCTAAAACTAGCTGATATCGAGCTAAAACCTAGCTAAACCTAGCTAAAAACGAGATAATATTGAGCTAAACTTAGCTAAAACTAGCTGAATATGGGCTAAAAGTGAGATAAAACTAGCTGAAACCGAACTAATACTGAGGCAAAACTATTTGGAAAACGAGCTAAAACTAGTTGAAAACGAGCTAAAACTGAGCTAAAACTAGTTGAAAACTAGCTAAAACTGAGCTAAAACTAGTTGAAAACCAGCTAAAACTGAGCTAAACCTTATTGAAAACGAGTTAAAACTGAAATAAAATAGTTGAAAACCAGTTAAAACTGAGTTAAAACTAGTTGAAAACCAGCTAAAACTGAGTTAACACTAGCTAAAACGAGCTAAAATTAGTTAAAAACGAGCGAAAACCTAGCTAAAACTAGTTAAAGACGAGCGTAAATTAGCTACAGTTATCTATATCTAGCTTAGAACTAGCTAGAAACACTACGGACAAATAGGGTCCCAGTTCTCTTCGCCCGGAATTCTGGGCAAAAATCTAAAAACGAGCCAGAAACTGAGCTAGAACCAGCTAAAAACCAGCGAAAAATGGGCTAAAGCCAGCTGAAACCGAACTAATACTGAGGTAAAACTAGTTGAAAACGAGGTAAAACTGAGCTAAAACTAGTTGAAATCTAGCTAAAACTGAAATAAAGCTGGTTAAAACGAGCTAAAACTGAGCTAAAACTAGTTAAAAACAAGCTAGAACTGAGCTACAACTATTAGAAAACGAGCAAAA